>JAPYYZ010001831.1:0-14770 GCA_030522705.1 Eretmocerus eremicus | reverse complement strand
GCTCCCGCCGTTAATTAGGCTCGCTTCGGCTCACGCTCTCGTAAGTACCTGAACGCGCGTTTATATATAGTATAAACGCGATTGTGACGAGAGCACGAGACATGTATCGGGGCCTGAAAAAGCTGCGGCGTAAGAAAAGCCGGCTCTGTCGCCTCTGCTTTGCCCGTCATTGTACGGGGATTATGCAGATGAGAGCGAACGCGTATATTTCGTCTCTGAACCGTTGGTGCAGCATGCGAGAGTCGTGTACCCTGATATCGCTTTAAAATTTCCTCTTGCCGGTTTGCGCATCGAATTATGATAAGGCTGCTCGCGCAGCAGATTTCTACACCCACGGCAATTATAGCTCTCTTTACGCTTTGCAAATTGAGGATGTTCTGGTTGCACGAGACTCGTTCTACATTTCACGATCTGCATCGCAGAAGTTGACCTCCTCCATCGGTTGGCTGGTTAAATGACACTATAGTCCTTATCTGTCGCGTGTAAGAATTTAAAAAATAGTCCTTATCTGTCGCGTGTAAGAATTTAAAAAACAGGAAGCCGACAACCATCCGGTGTAACTCGTGAAATTTCTCCAGGATTGGTTCTCCATGGCATCCAAGTACCATTGAAGTACTCTGGGTTTGAGCAGAGATCCACGTGCGGGGCTGCTGGTTTAACAAGATGAGTTCGATAGTCGTCGATGAATGCCTCCAACTTGCTGACAATCTGAAATAGAGAGGAAAGTTGATCCAATATTAATACGTATGATTCTCAGAGACAGCTCGTTCAAATTATTCAGATCAAGGTGAATATTCTGTTTCTACCTCTCGATGTTGCTCTGCCAAGTTTCTGGTTTCACATGGATCGCTTTCGATGTCAAATAGGCATGCACCCGAACAACTGGTTTGAGGTCTTTTGCCACATTTCACAGTAGCACTTTTCCGCAATCGAAGCGCTGTATGTTTTGATACGCTGACGAAGCCAGGCAGTTGTCTAATTGACGAGCCAGCCTCTGATGATAGTGCATCCTCAACACGATAAGCTGGATACGACTTATCGTTGCCGGTGTCACCGTAGAAGCCGTCAGTTTTGCTATCGGCCCCTATTTTTGCGATAAAATTGAATCAAATCGAGAATTGACAACTGATTCCTTATACAGAATGAATTTTTGATGTTTGACGATGCGAATAAATAAATGAAGCCTTCCACATGTTTCACAAGCAGAAAGTTATTTTATCCTGAGCCTAAATTATCACGAGAGCTGATCCAGAAAGAAAATGAAAGCTATTCAATCACATCAAAGTGAGTTCATAAAGCTAAGTTTCATACCTTTGACGAGTTTGTATTTGCCAATAATGGCTCCCTCTACGCCATCCACATCATTGATGTTCACGAGCACATCTTTTCGAGGTGACTCAGAGCCGCTACTCAGAGCTGACCATTGATCCAAGCCATCAATCTCACCCAGGTCAGAAATGTCACCACCCGCTGCTGAGTAAAGAGTCGGCAGCCAATCCACGAGGTGCACGAATTGCTGCGATAGACGCGACGGAGAACGGATCAGAGGAGAAAAGACGCAGGCTGCACCTCGCACTCCTCCTTCAAAAAGCGTATTTTTTATCTGAAAAATTTGTTCCCTCATCAGTGGGTCGGATGAGCTTTTGGATTTCATCCAGACAAAGTAGACATTGATGGAACATGTCACTGATAGAAATGAAACTTGCTCGATCAATCAACATTCCTTCCATCAAATAGCAATCTTTGATGGATTAAGGTTGAAGAATACTAAATTATGTACCCCTCGCAAAGGATAGTTGGATCCTGCATTCGCGTACATGCCAAAAGTTGGGGCTCCATTGTCAGCCATGAATACGATGATGCTGTTCTCCAACATCTGATTCTCTTTGAGCGCCGTCACCACCCGTCCCACAGATTCATCCATCGCTTTCATCATGCCTAAAACAGTTCAATACCTGAAACCATCAAGAACTGGCTTCTATTTTCGACTGTGTCAAAGATGCAATTCATGATGTAACATGGCAGATCATAGAAACTGACATTTTTGTGTAGCGCGTACCTGCATACTTGCGCCTCTCCAAATCTTTGATATAGGCGAAAGTCTTATTTACTTCGGATGAATCTCGGACTTCTAAAGGATCTTCGGCCCCACTGGCATGCACTGCCAAATGCGATATTTCGAGGAACAACGGCTTTTTGTTACCGTTGTCCTTTATAATACTCTCAGCTTCTCTGGTTATCAAATCCGTAAAATACCCAGTATCATGTGGTACTGCGAATGATGAACCAGAATCCCGATGCAAATCATGACCAATGAAGGATTCCTAAAAAGTGACACAAATTGATAAAACCTTGTGGTATGTACACAATCCACGCATAATATTTTGACAGATTCGATCTCGTCTTTTGCACTCGCACTCATTTAACATCTGAGTTATGTTAATATCTACGACTGCGACACAAGATTAATATCGATCCATGCAAATATAATATCCCGCGAGTGTACATATGGGCATCGTCTGTATGAGGGAGCAAAATTCGAAGCAGTGGTGGAAAACGTATGCAGACTATGGGTATAGTGCGTCTAAAGTTGTAAACAGTACCGTTGGATCCTCGACAAATGGCTCCCTGATCCAGTGATCGAAGTATGTGATGAGCCCGCTATAATAACCATAAAAGTAGTCGAACCCCCGATGGCTTGGTGTGTGATCTTTTGTGGAATATCCAACATGCCACTTGCCGATAAGATTTGTGTTGTATCCAAGTTTTTTCAGATGTTTTGGCATAAGCGTGGTATTCAGAGGTATACCGCGAGCTTCACCAGCTCTTAGCGGGAAACCTTGCATTCCTGCAATTCAAATTAGATTCGTAAAATACTATCGTCACGCTCCTTCTTGGAAGACGGCATGACGTTTGTTTGCTATCAAGAGTCTTCATACTTCTTCATAACTAATGAAACATGAACGATGATTCGAAGTTTCGAGTCAGAAAAAAGTAATCCATATATTACTACAATTGATATATGTGTTAATACATCTATTCCACCGAAAAAGTACACGGTATCGCATATCACATGATTTATTTTGCAGTTTCGAACCTGTGGTGCAATTTAAAAATGCAGGAAAAACTGATGTTTTCATGTGATGCATTGTTATCTGATCCAAAAACTGTAGTATGTGAGGCTGTATACTCATTTCTCAGTCATTGTAAACAGATTACTGAATATGTATTATGACTCATTATGTGTAGCAATTATTATGTAGCAAAATAATCTCTCTAAGAGGTTGAGAATGCTAAAATAAAAAAATAAAAAACTGGTGTTTCCCGGTTATATTTGACTATAATCATAGTTTCCTTCGAAATTGAGAAAAGAAAAACTATAATTCTTGTAAATGTAGCATCCAGTATCTACTCAAAGGAAATAAAATTTTGAAAATGCTTGAAAACTCTTTTTGGGCTAGAAAGACATAGTTTCACTTTTACCTTCTCTGATTGGATAACGCCCACTCATCAAAGCTGTTCTTGAAGGTGTGCACATTGGCAAAGTGTAGTGTCTGTTCAATATGACACCGTTGTAGGCAAGAGCATCAATATTAGGAGTTGGGATCTGGTCTGTTCCATGGAAGCTTACATCGGCCCAACCCTTAAAATCACAGAAAATGACTATTTTCTCTTCTCTACCATTTTCATGATAAATTTTCTTATGTACCATACAAGAATATCGAGCGAGAAACAACATGTCAAATCTTTCAAATGGTACTCTTAATTGTATGTCTGGATGATTTCGTAAATGTAAGTAGACCGTCAATGAGAAATAATAATTTGAAGCCACCGCGGCCCAGTCGATAAGGTCCTCACCTTCAACGCAGTAGGTCCAGGATTCGGATCCCGGCCGGTACCACTGTAAATTTTCATAAGTGCCTTTTCGGTGGTTCCGGCGCTTCGGAACCCACCGAAAACTGTAGGTCCCGCAAAATAACCTCAAAAAGAGGTTGAATGCGTTAATAAAAAAAAAAAAAAATCAGCAATAATAGTAACTTGTTAATTCATTTCAAGAATCCACTATCCTTTCTTTTTTTCAGTGGCAATCCCCCCCTCACAATGAAGTCCTCGATATTACATTGAAAACTTTCACCGTTGAGCTGAGAGAAGCTGAGATTGCGTTAATGCTCGGAATTTTCTATCTCATTGGAAAACTCCAAAAAGTGGAGCAAATTCCATTGATTTCCTTGTAAATACATCTCTTAATGAGCTAATGATTCTAATATAAGCATCGTTGAATTTACTTACCATATCGTCAGCCAAGATCAATATTATGTGAGGTCTTCTTTTATCATCTGCCAGCGCCACGTACATTGAAAAACCAAGAACCACAACCACCCCAAAAATAGATCGAAACTTGTTCGAATATTCCATCCTGATTAATGCCTTGCAATTCTGTCTCGCTCGCTATTGTAAGCCCGATGGCTGATTTAATATTCTTTGCAGCAAAAAGTGACACTTCCTCAATATCTTATGTATTCACCTTGATGACTCGTCCAGGTCGGTTCTCGACTCGACATCACTTGGAGCACTGGTCTCCGGCGACTGACTTGTGTCTTCCTCGACGGGTTCGAGCAGAATGATTTCATTTATCCTTTTACATCGTATGTATATCCTGTTCGAGCACGCATCAAAGCATACGGTTGTGACCGAGGTCAACACTAACGAATTTAATCGTCTTGAGTGATAATAATGATGACGAAGTATGAGGCAAAACACAATTTAATACTCCATTTGGATCCGTAGCATGGAACTAATAAGAGCCAATGGATTTTTTGAAAACATAATAATTTTATCGAAGCCTAGGAAACTCCACAATTATGGTGATTTTTCATTTTATCATATACGTTCTTTCGAATTCTTTTTGGAATGGTCCGGTCGCTCTGTAAATGACCCGAGCTCTCTGCCTGATCTTACGATTTGATAGAATTTATTCATATGAGACTGGTGGCTAATGATATACATAAAAAAAAGAAGTTGATATTAGTGATGCCATTCATAATACCTTGAACTCAGTCTATCCTAATGATAAGGTCTTTTGAATATTGTCTTCATATTTTTATTGATTCTCTCCATCCCATAACATGTTGTTCAATGAAACCGCGAGTTTGGATCATATCAAATGACTGAGATATATTTTTTCATCTAAATATAATTGGGTGAGAGTCAATCCGTCAGAGAGTTTAGTGTAGGCAGATCTTGGAAGACGACTATGCTTCCAGATCATTCAAAAATTCCATTTGTTTTATCAAAATCAAAGCGAGTTGTATGGCAAGTTTGAATTTATTTCTTTTTCATTTTACTTGTGCGTATACTTAATATGAAGATGTGACATCGACACATCTTTAATGCCCCACCTTGGTCGCAATATCGCACACAGGTCGAAAGATACCTATTTCGCAGTAATTGTGTGTTTTATAAGTTTTGAATTGAAATGAGACGGCCTTCCAAATTACGAAAAATGAATGAATGTGATAAACAAAATTGCGCTTCGGTGAGGCTTAAACCGAATAATTCAATTCAAATGGTTTATACACTCCATTTCACATCCAAACGTACCCGTGTGTATGTCTATGTGGTAATCGCCCTGAATCCTTATAGAATGATACGATTTTAGCATTATTATGACCGTGATGAATTAGCTCAGGAGTCATTATTGTAAATGCCTGTTCACTCAACTCGATTGAGTCAGATGAACTGTTCGTAGATGGTAAGATCATACAAACAATGTACCGAAGCTCAACCAATTTAAAGCTTAACCTTTTTTGAACTGGATGTTTAGGTGAGAGTAATCAGATAGAAGTTAGACATAAAAATGTCTGCACTCTGAATGGAGCGATTCAATACTCTGACAAGAATATTGAATCACTCTATTCGGCTAAAAAATCTTCGGTTCAATGAAAAGGCTGCCAATTTAAGACAAGTAAAGAGAAGACACCTCGACTTTAATAGCCTCTTGAAAATTGAGATTCGTGAAATTTTTTTGGCCCCTACTACTCATACTCATATTACGTTTGGAACTGTTTCACTCCAAAGTGTGTAGCTCCAAAAGTAACTCTCATATCTCTTATCTTTCTTATGATTTGTTAACATTAGATATCACTTGTTAAGTTGTTAATTAAATATCACTTGTTAACATCAGCCTTTACTCACAGAACTAAGATTTCAAGGCCACATGTCAAAAAACAATTGGGCATTAGATTCTGCGGCTCTAGATTTCATCTTTTGGCACCAAAAAGAGACTTATCAGAATTTTAGCAAAATTCGTGATCCAGATGTATGACCTTCATTTGATTCGATTCGGGGACTGTGCTATCTATGAAATTGCTATGGAACAAGAATATTATCTACTAGCAGCAGTCGCCGGAGAAAAAATATTTTGCGGATGGAATCTTAACGAACTTTTTAATTTCCTGATGTTTCTTTCAAATTTATTTTTCAGTTACATTGAGCGTTACATAATTCTGTTTCTGAGTCAATTTACAAGTGACTAAAGAGACTTTGTCTTGGTCAGAAACTCGTAGATAGGATGATCACATGTAGATTGATCCTGGTTGTTACGCTTTCTCCATGGCATCCATGTACCGTTGAAATATTTGGGGCTAGAGCATGGGTCAAATGGTGCATTGGTCTGGTCAACTAACTTACTCTTGTACTGATCTATCATTGTTGAGAGTAACTCAGCAACCTACAGTATCAAGAAAATTAAACTTGTAAGAATGTCACATGGAAATTTGATGATGTGGCTGGACAAACCGATAGTTACTTCACATGAAATCAAATAGTCATAAACTCATGTATCTTTGTGAAAATCTCGCAAGTAATTGAAACAAAGAGCTTTGCTGGGTAAAGAAATTTTTCTGTTATATTACACGGAAATTTTCCTGTAGATCTCCAAACTATCTGATAAAATCTCTTCATTTTGGAAGTATGCAGCACTGATGACGAGGTTCTGTCCCAATCAGCGGTGCATGAACAGTTTCCTATAAGATAAGAGTACCAATGAAGGAGCACTATGTGATTTGTGTCCTAATCGTGGAATACTAGGAAAATACCTCAAAACGGGTATATGAGGGGTTTAAATGCTTGGAAAAAATTTTTATCGTAAAGTTTAATAACTTATCTAATGTATACATCAAGTATAATAATGACTCTGAACTGAAATATTTGAGAAATTACTCCCGAAAGATAACGATCACTAAACAGTCAATTCCGGGTCAATTTGACGCTGGAATTGTGCAAAAACTCACTCTTCAATTAGCGTAATAATTATTGTATCGGACTAATTCAAGGTAGGTATAATATAAGGAATGATAGATTATGAGTTCAACTTTGAGAAAATCCACGATGGAATGAGAAAATATCAGTTTTTATCAAAGTCTGAGGCATTTTGACATGTTTCTTCATTAATTGGACAAGCATTTTTGTACCTGTCCCAATCAAGGGACAGCAAGTTTTTGGTGTTTCTAATTAGGTACACTTTTAATTTCATAGATTGTAATTTTTCTACTTCATGAAAAAACATTCTGAAAATTGATCTCGGTTCCGAATCATCGGCTACGATCAAGATAATATGAGGACTCCTTTTTGCGCGGATGGCACATACAATATTCAGACCAAGTTGTAAGATCAATAAGATTGTATACAAAAAAAATATTTTAATCTGCGCCATATTCCTTTGACTCTTGTCTCAACTCAGAAACTGGAATAATCAATTTCCCACATATTAAGTACTACAGAATGCTTAGGCCAGATGTACTTGGGCTAAAATTCAATGTAAGCACATATTTTTCATCATTTTATACAGTTGAGTCAATTTAGAGGCTTGGGCGTATTCAACATGAGTCTTATCTGTATGAGTAAATCATCTTTTGATTGATTTTTCCCAGAATCTCTCCTTCTAAAAGAGGTTCTGCATGATTTATGAGATTTCGGAATGAGTACAGTGAGATGGTCTACAGACTATTCAATTTCAATTGACAAGTCGAACTCTGTGTATCTTTTGAAATTTCTTTGAGCGGATTGCACAATCAATGTTAAAATTACTAGAGGGAAGAAACTGAACAATCCAGGGAATATGATGTAAGAGATGTGCGAAATTTGTCATGATCGATGGTGAATTTTCCGTCATGACTTCGATCTCAAAACATGGCCGTCATCCCGAGATGAGCTCTCATCGTATTACAAAGATAAATATTGTCGCTCTTCACTCATTCAAATATTTATGCGAGAGTAATGATCTAAATACAAGTCATGAAGAATTCTTCTACGATGCAGATTGATAGATGTTTCTCTCGTTAATACTTCATAGACCGGTATTAGATACTGGGCCCAATCAAAAACGAAACTTGACAACACCTTAGGTCAAACGAAAGAAAACTTTAAAACATCGCATACAGTCTAAATTAGAGGTGATGTGCTATAATTAAGGATCAATGCACAAATCGAGTATATATCTCGAGACTTATGATCCATTTGGAATTATGTCAGGAAATTTGCGTTACTTCTTGAAATCATGACAAGCTCATCTGTCTACAATTTATCAAAGTCTAAATGATGAAAGCATTTTGTTGTGAAAAACCAGAAAAGTTTACCAGCGGAGTATGATTGATATCTCTATGTGCTTCATTACTTACGAAGAAACCTGGAATGGTAGACTTTTTCCATACAAAAAACGGTAGCTTGGAGTGGTTGGGTGGGAGAGAGGGATAGGTTTAATATGCAAACGCTATCAGCGATGGTCAAAATAAATAATACATACTTACCTCCAGAGTGGCTCTTTCTCGCAGAATACTCTCTGATCACGCCTCTGACACATTCTAAACTTGCCGAAGTTTGCTCCGCTTGTCATAAAAAAATATTTCAAAAAGGTTTTCTGACATCGCTTTCAGTGTTTTAAAGAAAGCCAAGAAAGAGTGTGGAATAATGCTCATCAGGTTTTTTTCCTCCGAAATATTCTCGTGTCATAAAAAATGTCACCATACTTTCATTATTCGATACTTTACATGTATTAAAAGCGCGGTGCATCCATAGGGTAGAGATTTAAATAGATACTTGTATAATGGAGATCTCCACTTTTTGTAATTACGCATGATGTGTGTTAGTCAATGTTCCATATTGTTGTTGCATGAGCCTCGACAATAATGTCTTGCGCTTTTAATCCGCGCAATGTATCGAATTATGAAAGTATGATGACATTTTTGATGACACGATAATATTCTGGATGAGAGGTAAAAATACCTGATGGGCATTGTTCCCCACTTTTTCTTCGCTTTTTTGGAAACATCAAAAGCGATGTCTGGAAACCATTTTTGAATATTTTTATTCCCATATTTTTAGTGGAAAGATGATTATTCGTGAATTTTCATTTATGAAATATCGCAAAACAGATAGCTTATATGGCATTTTAATTGCTTATTCTATGTACTCTGGTCACTGAAAATCACTCCAGATTTTGAGACAGACATGATGTGGATCCTTGCATACGCTGACGTACGAAAATAATTATTCTAATATTGGTTTGTATACGATTTTCAAGTATTGTCTTTATTGTACTGAACTCCTTTAATCTTATTTTGGGTGTCACATTATTCTGTTTGCGAGAATTAATGTACTCATTGCTGACAAAACTAGATATTGGACAAGAAATCATAGATAGGGCGATTACATGTGGATGAACTCTGGGTGCTACTTTTCCTCCAAGGCATCCATGTATCGTTGAAATACTTTGAACCAGAGCATGAATCGAATGGTGCATTGGTCTGGTTCACCAACATGATCTTGTAGTAATCTATCATTGTTGATAGAAATTCAGCAATCTGTTGGATTGAGAAAATTTGTATGGTGAGAGATGTATACAATAAAGATTAAGAGATTCGCCCAAACCAACCAATATCTGCCTCACATGAAATTTTCGTAACACTCTTCTGGTTGCCTAGAAGAGTCTTGTGATGTGAAACAGAATATGTATCATGACTCAGTTGTCGCCGAAGTCTATTTCAGTGAGGAATGCACAAACAATTCACCCAAATTCGTGAAAGAGAGAACAAAATAGAGCAAAGTCGATGATTGATCAGTTAAACTTGAAGTTACGTCGATCTCTAAGGAACTCAAAGTGATCCTTAAAGTTTTCAAAGATCGACAAAACTTTAACTTATTGAAAGTACACAGACGACATATGAGTTATCACTCATTTCTGTCGATGATTGATGAGTTAACTCCAAAATATTCAGAAATGATTCGGTTCTTCTGATACTGAGAACAGGACATCATTTGCTACAGCCCAATAAAAGCTCCGTACAAGCCACGAGTGCTCGATCGTTTTAACTTGAGATGTGATTAGTCCATTTTGATGGAAGATATACTTTTCATATGACTCCAAGGACGTAGAAATCTTCGAAATCGGCAATATTTGATTCTTCAAAGATTCACTTCAACATTGATTTTGCTTTCTCAAAAGAAAAAGTCTTGTAGTCGCCACAGCGGAAATTACTCCTTAGCACTCTTTCTCCTACATTTTCCTCCCATTCGTTGGGTCAAAGACATACCTAAACAATGCGTTTTTGATCTACTCGACGAGACCTTTCCATTGGTGAAATTCATTTTTTCTAAACCACTCCAAAAAATTCCTGTAAATCGATTTAGGGACGCTTACCTCCGTGTGTGCGTGTGTGTTGTTCAGTTTTTTGTTCGCGAAAACTGCTACACCGTTCACCCGTTTACTCGAAAATTTTGGCCACTTCTTCAGAATCACTACCTCATGGGGCCACTTTATTTTCAGCTCGTAATCATCAATACTTTTTTTACGAATTTTCGAAGAAGCTTCATTTTATAAATGAAAAATTCATAAAATCTACATTTTATCCTTCGAATTCGTCTAACTTCTTCAACTCATTCTTTAAAAATCTTGAATAATTACTCCTAACTCAATTTTATCTCTTGAATTCAATGCAATTCTCAAAAAAATTCGATGACCTCCCTTTTGCTTTGAAAAAATTAGGAAAGTCACTCATATTCACCATTTTCCTTCAAATTTTCCTTTAAAAATCTGAAAAAATGATTCCTTCATTTCAACCCCCCAAATCTAGATCCTTTCTCAAAAAACATTTCTTTTTTTCAAAAACATTCATTTTTTCGTATTTCCTTCAATCATTATACTTCTGTGTGACTTTTATCTGATATCAAATGTCATTCCTCTCTTTGTTCTGTCGCATACTCACAAGTTGGAGGGAACCATGACCTTGGACCACGCTATCGTGGTCAGATACAGTCATTGTTTCAAAGCAGCTGACTGCTCCAAGTTTCAATGCCAGTTTTGCATAATGATTATTTATCGAAGAATTTCACATTTTCTATGAGCCATGTGATACTTTATAAGAATAACTTAACTAGAAATGAAGGATGAAATGATAAATTATTACCTCTGGCTCTTTCTCCGTCAAATTCTCGTTTTCACAGGGATCACTCACGACATCGAAGAGACAACTCGTAGAGCAGTCAATTGCGCCTAAAATTGGTTTACTACATTTCACAGTGGCATCTTCCCGCAATTTTTTAGCTTTACTGGACAAATTTGAGAATTGGTGTAGCTTCCTAATCGCACGGCCAGCAGGAGATAAGAAGGCTTCTTCCACGTGATATGTAGGATACGCCGAATCATTACCGCTATCTCCATAGTGTTCACCAGTAGCAGGATTGGCACCTGTGAACAAAATTTGTTCCATTGATTTCCTTTTGACGGATCTTTTTGTTAAAAAATTGGAAGAACTTGATTCATATCTAGAGTCTACAATTGTTTGCGGGGAGAGCGCACTTTCATTTTCATACAATGTAAGTACAGAAATCCATCAATACGCGCAGATTTTTTTATCCGCGGAATTTGTTATACGCCTTGGAGTGTTACGACCATCCGGCCCGCGTGAACCGGGGCAGGCGGAGGCGCACGCCAGCGTGCCTAAACCTGCCCAACAATCGCAAGGGGAACCTCAAGGTCCTGGGAGTTTGGCAGCTCCCCAACCCAGCCACGGTTGGCTGGAGGCGGGACTTGGGTGCACTCGGATGCACCCCACGTATGTCCCCACCCGGTCTACCGCAAAAAGAGAGATTTTCTCTGGAGGTTGACGACCTAAGAGAGTAGTCCTAGGAGAGTAGTCCATTGCCGGGTTTCACGAGGCTCGGTTAATTCCACTGGGACGATGCCCTGGCAGGGCGTATCCCTGCCCAGTGCCCACGAGAGGCACCCCGAGGTAGAGCTGCAGAGGCAGCTACCCGGGTTACCAAATCATTTTCTCTGTATGAATTTTCTTCCATCGATGAACAAATTTTACTCATTATTGAGAAACCTTACCGCGCGACTTATCTTTTTCATGATTAGATCAACATATTTCTCATTTCCTGGACGATCTTATGTGGCTACATCACCTCTGTGAATCTAAATCGAATGACTCAACGATCCTCAAAAGGTGCAAGTAAACGAATTCGGAATCGTTCGCATGAATATGCAAATAATGACGACGCTAAATCAGAGAAGACTTTTGACCCCAAAATCATCTTTCAAGTCTTAGATTATTTGATATAAGCTGCAAAATTTTTGATGGCTCATGATTCTGAGACATAAAGCTTAGTAATCGAACATCTGTGAAATTCAGGAGTGAGAGTTCATGAAGAGTGATGTAGTGACATTTTAACACGAGCTGGCCGACTTAAATGACGGATTCTTTCGGGAAATAGACCTGCATTTATGTGGCGATAATTTAAATGTTAATGAATACGATTTGTATTCTGTTTTTTACGTGAAGCTTATACTGATTTTCATATATATCACCATTTATGAGCTGGAAAGTCTTTGTTTCACAATTTTTTTCATCGTTGCCCGAGCCAAATTCGTGGAACGCAGAACTCCATTTTCTATAAGAACCAGGTTTCGTTATATGCGGTGCTTTTTGAAAAATAACCCTCGCGTGTAACGAGGGATTACTGTAAAAGCATTTCTATTAGTTTTTGGATCTTTTAGTAAATTCTGATAGTCCCGTAAACCGAGATTACTTCAATCTACTCTGCGACTTCAGTGTTCAACTTATAGTGTAGCACCATCGGGTATGACGGAAAAATCTTGCAGACTGACCGAAATCTTCTGCCTTTGACTGGAGAAGATATCCTTGCTATCAGTGTGATGAGAATTCATCTGAGGTTTGGCGCAGAGGCAGAAGATGAGTTATCTCCTGTAACATAGAGGCTACTTTAGCCCACTTTTGTTTCTCTTCCCTTCCCTTGAGCTATATAGATCACTTGATCGTGAGCACCGTTACACAGTACTTATTGGCAGACAGATTCCTCGTCGAATGGACGGTACTCACGATGGTAGATTCTCAGGCTCATAATTTCCGTCGAAATCTTCCGACCGTATGGAGCGTGAGCGTGATCAAAAGCTCGTCTCTGAAGCATTCAATCAACCATTAGATGTCCTTATCGGATCTTGCCAACTTTTTGGAATATAATTTCCATTATGTTTTTGTAAAATTGACACTGCACACGATCGTAAATTCTCTGGCCTGTGAGAATTCCCCCAACCATCCGACCGTATCAAGCGGGGGGAATCAAAAGCTCATTCCCAGAGCATCCAATGGACCGTTGGACCTCCCGAGCGGATCGTACAAACAATTTGAAATATCATCCCCATCTCGCGTATGTGAAATCAACGATTCACTGAAAGTTCCAGATTTTCAGCCCTCATGATTTCCGCGCAAATCATCTGACCGTATCGACTGTAGGCGTCATTGAAAGCGTATCATTTGAGCATCCATTGGACCATTGGATCCCTCAATCGGATCGTGCTAACACTTGGGAATATGATTGCCATCTTGCAACTATATATTCAACGTTCTGCCGGAGATTCCAGATTTCCAGCCGCCATAATTTCCACGCACCCGGTCGTCTCGTGCGTGGGTGGAATCGAGAGCTCCTGCGTAGAGCATTCAATGGTCTATTGGATTTTCCGATTGGATTGCACGGCAAACACTTCAAAATATGATTTTCATTTTGTTCCTGAAAAATGGGCATTGCTCAGTATTGTAGATTTCCAGGTCCATTCATATAACGTCTTCTTCGACCGCAATCGCATTATCTTGCATCGAATCAATGAAGAATGTATGACGCCTATTACTTTTGATTGTAATGATTGCATTCGGATTCCCGCTCTCACCCCCGCTTCCGATTTCAGGCATCCGCATGTTGATGCACTATTGTGATAGTAGCTAAATGAAATCTGACCTATCCCCTCCTAAACCTAACCCCTCCGGAATACTTTTAGGGGAGTTGACTTTAGGAGAATTGGCGTCACCCCTAGCCTAGGTTTCGGTTGTTACGCCCCAAGCCAATGGGAGCAAGAGGGATAGAGAGCGTGAGCGAGGGAGATGGTGAACTTAGGGGCTCGATCACGTGGCTCGCTCGGATTTTGCTCTCTGAATTCGGATCGTGGATTCTATTCGAATTCAAGCACTGAAGTGGAAAGAGTAGAGTTGGGAAGCAAGTAATACACTAAGTTGAAGTGAATGTATGCAGATTTATTCAAAACTGTAAATGTACATGTCACTCTTACTTCGAAGATACAATACTTTTGATATTCTTGTAAATAACATCACTGTGATCACTATAGTGCACTGAGTCTATGGCGACGTCTCGAAATTGTGATAGAGTCGACTTTAGGCAATCTCGAGCGCGATTGACGTGC
>JAPYYZ010001830.1:0-17585 GCA_030522705.1 Eretmocerus eremicus | reverse complement strand
TAGCATTGGCCATATAGGCTTGTGTTAAAAAGTCATATATACAGATATACTGGCAATGCTAATGTCTGTAGCTGTATCTCGGAACAGAGGGCCTATTGGTGTAAACCCTCTGAGATATCTCCATTTCTCACCGAAACCGGATGATTCCCACAGTTTTGGCCCAATCCGTGATCCACAAGGTTGGTCCTCTACTTGTCAGTTACACCCCTTGGCGATCTCTCACAAAAGCCTCTGTTGCAAGTTCAAAATAATTTGACACTCATGGTTGCAAAGTGAACCAATCTCAACTTCTGTAATAAAGAAGATAGATAGTTATGGAAAAAGTTGCTAAGTGTTACGAAATCGGGGATACATCGCTCGCTTGGATTCATCGAGCTGTTTTTGCAACAGTTAAATTCCAACCGAAGCTGATTCGTTCGCTATTATAGCCGAGCACGGGCGTCTTCATAATCTAAAATGGATAGCGGATTGAAATTGTCCTTGATGAATATTACAATCAGACGCTCCCAATCGCTTTCTCTCTCTGTCTCCTCTCATCCGGCTATGATCTCGAAAATCCGAGGTTTATCATCTCCCCGCACGGATGAACTGCTGAGCTGCGAATTTGCACCGAGAGATTCTCAGTTGGATCTGCGCTTCAACCGTTTACTTCATACACTCGAGCCTACATCTACTTATCTGACGCTATACCGTATGTTAATCTTTGAAAATCAACGTTTGGATTTATATGAGAGAGGACCGCGATACTCTCGCGTAACGTGAATTGCCAGTCTAGGAGGGAAGTACTGTGGCAATTGATGCAGTAGTCACTTCTGAGAAGATTCACCTTACGTCCCGGCGCTGTTATTACGAAAACGCAATAAACTGTTCGGGCCGAGTCGTGATTCTGCAGCTTATTATTGCCTCATCCAGGTCTGCTACCCGAGACCGTGTTTCATTTGATTCGCAGTCACAAGAAGTTTCTCGAATCTTCTCAAATTATACCATCTTCTCCATTTCGCTCGAACTAGCTTCAATTGAACGAACGAAAATTTTTGATGAAGAATAATGAGCTGAGCAGTGCCTTGCTATACAAAACTTGTCGAGCACTATCAGGAAAAGCACTTTTCAATGAGAAGTTGATTTATGACTGCTAAGATGAGATGAAAATACAATGTCATAGATCCTTAAAATATCGATATTCATTCGCTCTGAGCTCTTACTTCGGCTCTTACGTTTTATTTCCGTTCAACACCATACACCATTCTTTCTCATAGACTTCAGTGAATAATGTTGCGGATGTGTATAATGATTACCGTATCGAGCTCTTTGACCGTGCATTTGATGGAATAAAGTAAAAGCAAAAAACGATCTAATCGAGCCATTTCAAGCATTATGAAATAAACGACGCTCATGAGAATTCAATTGATTCCAGGCTTGTTGTTGATACAAAAATGATTAAAGTAGATCAGAAATAAGAGTTCATTATTCGTTTCTGGATCTACCCAG
This sequence comes from Eretmocerus eremicus, assembly GCA_030522705.1. Classification (NCBI taxonomy): domain Eukaryota; kingdom Metazoa; phylum Arthropoda; class Insecta; order Hymenoptera; family Aphelinidae; genus Eretmocerus; species Eretmocerus eremicus. The sequence continues at coordinate 16,097 of JAPYYZ010001830.1, read as the reverse complement.
CTCTAATTTTTTATACAATTCACAATACTGCTCGTGCCAGTAAATTTATAATATGGAAATTTTTAGAACAAACTATTCAATTCAAAAGTAATTATACAAAATATTACTGGATTTCCGAAATTCAAGAGTCCATACTGATTTTATGATCTCTTTATTTGGCTGCCCCGCGAAAAGCACTTGATCGAGAGGAAAGCACCTTGCACTTTACGACGATCAAGAACAAGAAATTCTATGGGTAAAGATTGAAAAGGTTCTCTTTGAGTCAACTGCATAAGAGCCAAACATAAGAACTTTTACGGAGACAGCAATCGAAATAAGTAGCTCTCTGTCAAAAATGAACGATTAGATAGATATAAAACTATCGAATTAAACTTTGCTTGTGGCATATAGTAGGTTGAAATTTCAAGAACGTCATTGCTGAATAGTTCCCTCTTTAGTGCATCTACACTAACTTTACAAAGGACAAGAGAGGATCACTCTACAGTTCAAGGAAGTACGATTTACTTTATGAGTGGATCTCGTTGAACATTCTGCTCGAGATTGTGACAAGGAATTTAATTAATTCCAACTCCCTCCAAGACTGCCTCGTTCGAATCCCTCACTCCGGTAACATTGCTGACTCTTTACTTTGAATATCATGAGCCTTGTCTCGAAACAAAAATATCTGTCTCCGCTAATTAATTGAGAATCTACTGCAATCGAGTTGGAAATAACAAAATCAAATTGACTTAGTTTGAGGATCCGATGTAATGATGACTTGATTGTGAGCAATATGGAGCGAAAATAAAGATCTACAAGCAGTTCATTCCCGAATTTATATGTGACCCGCGGCGAGACTTCCACCTCATGCTTATAGATCTTTCATTTTTAAAAACTAGATGGCGTTTGCAAATAATGTGCAACTGAAATCACTCTAAATGGTTGACTCAAGGATGTTGATGTTGAATCGAATTTATACGATTATCTTCTCATAACTTGATTGAATGAATTTGATTGCACTATTAGCCTTAAAAATCTGTATAATATTTAAGTTAAGTCACCATTTCAAGTTTCAACAGTTGCCAATGAAAAACGGAAATAATTTCTTTCAATCATTTGAGGTAATGTACAAACTTCTAAAATCAAACCGTTTCTTCAACAAAAACACGATCAGAGTATGGTGCTGAGAATTGATTAAAATTTCAGATTGCGATCTATTGAATTTTAATTTGAAGAACCACTCATATATACTATAGTATCTTTAACAATATGACTCAATTGACTTCGAGATTGAGTTGCATCTATTGCATCATAACATTTAGACGTTCTTCAATATGTATAACTATTCGAATTGGGAATACGAGTCTATACTAAAAAAAAACAAAATATCTTATCAAATTAGATACAATTATCAGTCTGTATTATGAAAGATTTGCCAAATAAATCAAAATCATCTGCTATTATCATGTACATGCTAAAATAAGAGGTGTATCAAGTATTGAATGGTAATAATCTCTTTTTTTCTCGCTTTCTTCGTTTCTTTGTATTCATTCCCATCGCATGTTCAAAAGGTCAGCTTTATTCATTTTCTCATGCAACATTTGTTCCTAGACCACCATTTTACTATGAAAGACTGGGAAAGACGAGTAGCTAAAAATGATTACCAGATTACATAAAGTTGCTTTCATGCTTTTGTCACTTTTTCAAAAATATGAGTGTGCAGAAATGGAATAGAAGTAATGCACATCAAATTAGACACCCAGATTTTCAATCGTGAATCGTAATACACTTTACAACTCATCATTGATATATTTGTCGCATCTTCGTTGCAGAATCAAGCCACAGGTTCATCCGGAATGGAAAAGACTCAGATTATTCAGCAATACAAAAATTAGCGGTCATGGAGTCAGAACAAAAGGAGGGTTACATGACTGGATTTCAATTTGGAAAGACTGAATTCATTGTTGATGTTTGACATTCCTTCCCCCGTTCGAGAAAGAATGGAAGAAGGAGCTCATGTTTCCCCTTGCGTTGGAACTCGTTTCGATATTTGTCACATATTATTCGTGGGCCACACGCGAGCTTGCTTTTATTCCAGATATTTCAATGGCTTGATATTTGATATCGCTTGTCCTCATTCGTGCCAAGAGAAAAAGCCATCGGCGGCCTGCCCAAGTTTATGGGAGCAACGAGGCGAGCAAAGTTTCCTCGTATCTGCTCATATCATTGCGACGAGACAGCGACGAGGGTGGTGGAAGCGTCTCGGCTCGCGTCTCGAAGTTTGCGGGCCCACTTCTCCCTCCTCTCCGCGCGCTCCCACCAAATTTACCCAGCGAGGAAAGCCGCTCGGACCCAATGATATATAGAATCGCCGCACGCGCCCCGAGCGCACCCGAGCGCATCGTTAGGAGTGGGGGCATGGGCCTGAGGCCCCCATCACGCCAATCACGCGCTCGCCGCGACGCGCGGCGAATCAGTTTGGTTCCGGACAGAGACCAGAGCACATTAGTTTTGCCATTGCCTGTCACTTGCTGCATCTGATCAGTGCAAGGATCGGAGCAGCCCAAAGTCGACTGGAGCCATGATCGAAGCGGCTCATCGTCGGAGCTCATCGAGGCCTGTGTTGCGGGAGATTTTGCTTCCCGAGACGATCATCTTCGGCATCCGAGATTGGGCCCGTAGCTGTGATCGACACTGAGATTTGGCGACCCTACAAGCTGACCTCGAGGCTGACACGCGGCTGCCCGCAGTCGCTGTCTACCCGTCGAATTTCCACAAGCACGACCAAAGAGTGAGTACTGTTGTTGAATTTTACAACCGTGATCTGAACTGGTATCGTCGGCGCTTTTCATTTTGCTTTTTTCGCGAGGGGTTCTCGTTTTTTGCGCAGCGCGACCAGTCCACACATTTCAACCCCCTAACTGATAATGTCCACTACAGAGTACGAGTGCGTTTTTCAATATTACATGATAACTTTGGTTGTGTAATGAGAATCTGAAAAAAATGTGAAAGTTTTTTAGACGTGAGAGAAACATATTTCTATAAGCATAAATCGAAAATCACGTTTTGTTTTCGAGAGAAAAAATAAAAACCGAAAATGTTTCGAGTGTGAAAGTGCGTCTTATCTGATCGTTCTTAGACTTGTTTTTCATATTCTTTGACTCAAAACAATTTTTCGAGGCCTGGAAATAGGATCTGAAGTGAGCGGGTTAATTCAGATTCAGTACGTAGATAAGCGCATGAAAAAGTTAGAAACTTCTCTCTGTGTGGACGAGAAAAATTTCCTATAAATTAATATGGAAGACTAAATTTGAAATTCTTCGATCAGATCTACACATTGAACTATTGCGCTCACTCTCAAGAAAGTACATGAACTTTTTTCTAAGATTTTTAGCTCGTATGAGCTCGAGAAGATTGAGCCATGCACGATTTTATCTTTGAAAACGAGAACAAATTAGGATCTGCCAGAATTTGCTCGCAAGGGCACAATTGATGTTGATTCTTGATCCTACAAATATTACATTCTTTACCTAAAAGCACAGAGTGTTGCATACGGATACCAATAAAATCATAATGTTGAACCAATATGAACTCGAATTTCCGGAGTAAAATGATCCACAAGTTGTCTGGCTTTTTTGGAACTGCTAGATTGGGGTGCGAACAAGATACTAGCTCATTTACAATGCTCAATTCAATATAGCTGTTTACATTTAAAGTGGAGCTGAATCTTTCGGAGCATAAACTGTCTGGCACAAGTCAATATTCCAATGCGTTTCTGAGTTTTTGAATACTTGACTGAGGTAAAATTGCTATTCAAGAAGGAGAAATTCTCTCGAGCTCAGTCTTCAGCTTTTGTTATATATACAGTGTGCGAATTGGTAATAAAGAATTCGATTAATTTTACTGAAGAAACGTTGACGGAAATAGAATGGATTGAATCACTCATTGAATTGACTGACTCCAGTGATTTTAGTTTCGGGTGAACGGCTGCTAAGAAAATCGCGTATACGCTAAATCTCGGAAAACTGTTGATAGTCGTATCCCGCAAAATTAGTTCTCACCGCATGTTATTCAATATCATGAGATCTGACAGTGAAGAATAAATTGAGTTTGTACTCCTCTGGTGAACCGGAAAATGACGAAACATCTCAGATTCCTCTTTGCTCTCAATCATCTCATATACATATTACTCGATGAGAAATATCCCAAGTACGATCCCATGAGTCAAATTTTGTCTTAAATATTTTGGTAATATATCGCTTTTGTGACATGGTTTCTTCAAACACGTCTTCGATATCAATGATCTGTTTTCAAAGAATTATTGAATACGAGCAAAGATGATAAGGGCGATGACATAGTATGTTCGCATGCACTCCATCTCCAACAATGTAATGAACTTTCGACTAACAAATTATTTCTTTTTATGTCCAGGCACAACACGGCCAAGATGCAGCGTCCGAGGAAGATTGTACGTCAAATCTACAGGCGACCTGCCGTGCTGTCACCATTTCAAGCAGCAGTGGCCGAAATCGCTGCAAAACTCGGCAATCCCATCCAGTTCAACGAGTATGGACACACCGCTCTCCATACTGCATCGATATTGGGAGAGTTCACGAAAGTCGAAAGGCTGCTCAAGTGCGGTGCAGATATCAACGAACAAACTCTGCACGACATGAAGACACCGTTGCACTTGGCTTTGAGGAATGGCAACACTGAATGCATCGATCTTTTCCTCGAGCGCGGATGTAACGTCAATGTGCAAGATCAATTTGGCTACTCGCCACTCTTCATGCTTATGATGGCACCAATCAGCAAAAAGATGACGCTCAAGTACCTGCACATACTACTAGCTGCGGGAGCGGACGTCGGATTATTGTCACATACTGGCAGATCGATTCTCGATTGTGCTATCACTGGTAAAGCCATGGACGTTTCTTTGATTTTGGTAAAGCATATTGCTGAATTACAGTATCGCGGAGTCACTTTTCATCCAGCCATCTACAGTAGTATACAGCGTAATGAGCAAGTCAAGAATGCATATGACAATTATGTTAGGGAATTACGAGCAATGTCTGATGAAATTGTTTTTGAGAATGTTCGCGTTTACGATTTTATGTCTAAAGATGAAGCCGTGCTAGCAAAATACTTATGTAACAAGCGCATCGCGAGTAATTTCAAGACTAGGAAGTATAGGATTCAGTTTCCAGTTTTCTTTCCAACTTTGCGCAAAAAATATCTCTCTGCGATGGAGAGGCGAGACTCTTTGAAACCAGCATCTAATGCATTGAGTAAGATTCTGAAATTCGTCAATCATGACGATCTTATTGTCTCTGAAATATTAAAGTACTTGGATAGCAAAGATGTAAAGAACTTAGCTATTTTACACAATATGTATCAATTTGTTTCATTGGTTCAGGCAAAAAATAAGGCTCAATTAGAGTCTCGAAAATAATGAGCTTACAATCATTGCGTATATAATCCCATTTGATTGAAGTGAGCTGATACCAGAGCTTTGTCTTGAAATTCGAAAAAATATTCGAAATGATCGTTTATTTAGGGTGTCAACTTGTCGTTGCTTCATAGAAATGTAATGTTAAGAGTCATCGATTTATTTGACTCGTTGCCCGAGTGCTTGTGTAAATATTGTACATAGATTTTATCATTGTCCGAATGAATTACTAATTTATTTCTCATTGTATAGAAGAATGGTATATAAATAATCTTTGTAATTGTAAATCGAGCGTAGAAAATTAGTCTTGCCTTTGACTATGAAACTTGAGAGTGATGTAATAAATTCACGATTCTTATAGATCACAAAATAATCATTTGACTCTGCTTTTGATATCATGGTGTGATTGATTTAATTACAGTGGAATTCGCTGAGCTTGTTTGGATGGATTAGTGAAAATGAAAATTGCATAGCCATTCCATTCAATCATATTGTTTTAAGATTCTTAAGGGTCGCTGTTTGTAATTCTTATTGTAATTTGAATCAACACACCTCACAAGCCCACAACCCAAAATTGATCATTCTGAGAAAACTCAGAAAACCTAGAGTAGCTTTTTCTCAAAACATTAAAATATTTTATGTCGAAAGCATCAACTGTCTGCTATACATTTGATGTTCCTACAATTCTCGGCTCCAATTAGGGGATGATGAAATGATCAAAGAAATCATTTTGATGAAATCGAAGAGCAAGGGAGAAAGTATCCACTATTACGTACTATTTTACCGTTGAAAATTATATTCTTTCAATTTAGTCTCATTTCGGATTTAATACTTCGATAAATAATGTTCTATTCCTTCTATTTTGTTGAAACTTTCGCGTGCATTTTGGGTCTAGAAGACGTCACAGAAATTCTTCTTCCCCGGTAGAGAGATGGTTCACGCGGTAAGAGAGAGACAGATAGCTGAATGTAAAAGAGACAGACGTCAAAGAGTATTTTAGAAGTTGAATATCTCTTGAGAGAAACCACCAATCTAGATGAAACTTGATATGGATACACTCAAGACCATGAACTACAGGAATAATTTATCTTTCAAATTTTTGCTCTGTTAATTTATTGATGCGATTATTGTAAAATGAGATATCTCCAAAACCAGATTGATGATCTTCACGCAATTTCACAGAGATTCTTCTCTCATAATGAGCTATCAGTACGAATTTTTCCAGATTTTTCTATTGTTCTAATTTTGTGATATTTAAGGCAGAGGCTGAAATCCCTATCTTTCCCGTGTAAATTATCAAAACTTGGAGTATTAATATCTCGGAATCTAGGTTGAAGACCCTCCTGAAATTTTGATATGTTCTCCAAACCCATGAAATCTTCCACTATGCAAGACCTCAGCGATTTCTATTGTTCGGAAAAATACCGCCTAAACTACCTTAATTGCAGAAGAGGGTATTAAATCTTTTGTAGAGGCCATCAATGTTCCAGCCATCAACTTTCCATCTACGATAAACCCAAGATTCTAGTTTCCAAAGACACTGCTGAATTAGACCAAATTCGATAATGCTTTGATTTTGGCGTCGTCTAAAATTGCATATTATCGTAGAGTACGCCAATTGAAAAACTAATCTTCAGATCCTTTTGATATCGAAACAACTGTTCAGTCACAACCGTGGAACTTCAACTTGTTTCAATTTGACCCCGTTCATTTCCTGAATTGAGTCAAGTACCATGTATGAGCACAGAATAATTGAAGCATTGAAAAGTTATTCCATGCGCGAGCTTATCGATTACGATCGCAAGAGTTACACGAAGAGTCGAATCGAAAAATTTTCGCAAACAGCAGATGAAGATTTTTGAACGACATCAAGAGTACGGGTGAGTATTTTACTTTATCGTCGTGCTTCGAGATTCGTAAATAGGAATATTGTTGATCCCTCTCTGGTCTATTTTTTTACGTATTTCTTAAGTCTTCCTTAAATTTTGAGATCAAGGTACATTTCAAAGTCAAAAGAGTGCACGAAGATTTTATTCTCCAAGATTAGTGATTACCTTCTGTTGAGGAGGTTTTCATCCCATAAAGTATTTCCGCTGATCAAATTTGATTCATGTCAAGGTCAACTGATTATTACAAAGCATGATCAGAGATAATCAATACTATGAGTAGAATTCCACTTATGTTTGATATTTGTTTCCCTCGCTTACCTCAGAAATATTAATATCGCTACTACATGATTTTATAAATTTACAATTATAGCATCAGTATTCACTAAGCAGATGGAAGAAAACTGAATTTGCAGACTTTTTATTGATATCGCATAATCATTCATTCGTGCTCATACAAATTAATGAGCGAAATGACGAATCCCCGGAATCAATCTTACTTATCGTAAATATACTTTCCGAGCGATATGATTCAAGATCATCTTCCTTGAATGTAGGATTCGATCAGAATATCAAAGATGAATCATGGAAATACTCATTCTTTTCTTTGCTTTTTGAAAACGTCTCAGTAGGCATGCTAACAATAAGATAGGACCCGATATGAACGCGAATTCTATTATTAAGTCGTTTCTATGCAGTACCATTCATCTATAACGTAATGAGCGAGAGCAAGTTAAGCCTTTTGTCTTATTTTAATGTGTACTTCTAAACCGCACTTCTCGCCTCTCCCTTGCATGTTGCTAAATCATAATCATATGAATATATAAGATGAACTACTATTTGATGAAGCAGAAATTTTTTTGACCTGAAGTCTGCGGAAAAATTCTTCCTCCAGAGATTTTATGAATATAAACATTTTCCTGACGGGAGCTCCAATTTTCTGCCTTTGCGTGTATTTATATTCGATCAAACTAAAATCATGCACAATGATTCCATTTTCATCGGAAAATCCGAGTGATCTCAAATTTTCTGAGCTTTTGATTTGAAGAATTTTCCTCTTCTCTCTCCGAGCGAGCTATCGACAATTTTCAACCCTAGAATCCTCCGCGCTGAGAGTTTTTATTTCTTCAAATTGAAAAGTTCAACAATTGTTACGTGGGTCTTTGCTTAAGAAGCAAGTTAAGTTGGAGTGTAAATTCAAATTAAACTCACGTATTGATGCACGTTTGCGGTCCGAAGCTCGCAGGCTCGTTAGCAGCGACCAGTTTCAGTAATGCACTAGCTCACCCCAGTATTCTTGTCGGATTTCTCAATCTTCATTTTGAACTTTGGCATGATGGAGCAAGGGCTCGAGCGTTGGTTTGATGAGGTCGGCCAGTTTCAATCCCAAAAAAGACGTTGTTTGAACGCTGTAGCTGTTGCTGCCAAGATTTTGAACTCAGGCTTCTTGCACTTTATGTCACGTCTTCCTTCATTCAGGTTCAATAGCCAATGCTTTCAACCCTCGCTCTTGCTGCAAACTCTGGCTCCTCTACTCGTTGATAATGATATTTGCTGTCAGGAGTTCTGCTCACTGAGCGGCGTGACGGATTCCCGTAATTTCGGAAGTCCAAAGTTTGTCTGAATACGCACCAGAAGTGATTTCTCCACAATTTTTGGATGAGAATATCTGTCTCATACAGTTCTTCTTCTGTTGAGAGAAAAATATCTGGTTTCAATAAAAGTAATTCAAAAATACATTCCGTGATTTTGAAAATAAGCCTTGGGGCCATCCATAAATGATGTCACGCTTTTGGGGGGGAGGGGGGTCCAGCCAAACGTGACAGGCAATATAGGTATAAAAGAGACTCGGTAAAGGGCCTTAGTGTGACAAGGGGGACGGGGAGGGGGGGGGGTCAAAATGGCCAATTTCAGCTTGACATCATTTATGGATGGCCCCTATATTCTTGATTTCGAATCGCAATTGCGTAACTCGCAGATTTAGAGTTGTTCCACATTGAAAGCAAGGTTCGCAATAAAAGTCAAGTTCTATAAAAAGGATTTCGTGATTCATAACTTCCTGTGAGCGCAAACGCCATATCCGATGTCACATCTTATTCCGACGCGATTCGAAGACCTGTCTCATAACGGTGCGTAATTTAAAGTGAGCCACGAAGTATGTTTTGGGCGAAATTCGAATGGCTTATCCTTGTTGCCGCTTTCATCGTGATTTCTCATCTCTCGAAAAATCTTTTACTTCATTCAAATTCTACGTGCGATCATTTCACATTGAATGAAAAAAGGATAAATTCGTATCGCGAAGCGCGAATGAATAATACCGTACGAGTTATGATCGAGAGATTACAAATCGTGCGAGCGACGGAGAGTGCAAATCGCTCGACTTGCGGCCCGATGGCCCGTGAAAATCTCTCGATAATTCAACTATCGACGCGCGCGCGCCAGTTTCCAACGAATCGCTTTCTCGCACCTCTCAACGGGGCATGAAAATCCGCTCCACGCCGACTCGCCCATCAAAAGTTGCGCTCGCGCTTCCGAAATATTTCCCCGCCTGATCCACGCACGAGCATGGAATTTTTCCCGCGCGCCACTGCATCACCGCGTTTGCGCTTCAAAATTCTCCTGTGCGCCGCGGAATTCAAACGCTTTCCGACAATCCTGCATACCGCACGCGCTCTCATACAATCCAACATTCAGACTAATCCGCCATAAACTTGAATATTTTCGCGCACCGCGAGAAAACTTGGAGACACGGCGGCGGATCGATAAAAAGGGCGCGGGCCAGGACACCTGCCTCGAAAATCGTCGTCGACGGACGCGAGCGGTGCGATGCTGGTGTCGCCAAGCGCGCTGCAGCTGGGCCCGATGCGGTCGCGCGTGTGCTGGCCGAGCCTGGAGCCTGCGTGCGTACTACGTGCGTGGGTGTTAGCGTACAACTGAGCTTCCGCGCTCTGGCGCCGGCTGCTGCAGCCTCTCGCGCCCGGGTGCCACCTCCGCAGCGCGAGAGATAGAGAGAGAGAGAGAGAGAGGCGCCCCGCGCGAGCGCGCCAGTGGTGCGAGTCGAGCTTTGGTCAGGCGGGCGGTGGGAGAGCTGTGTGTGGCGGGCGCGCCGTGACCTCCAGCCGCGGCCGACTCCGAGCGATGCGCCGTCCCGCGAGCCCCGCCACCCGCAACCTTCGCTCGCCGTCTACAGCGTGCGCCTATGTCCTGCGCCTATACGTGCACGTGCGGCGACGCGCACCGAGCTCGAGCCTTGCCCCGATGCGCGGCTCGAGGCGATGGGCCGAGTTGGGTACGGCGGCAGCCTGGCGGATGATCGCGCTCGTCCGGGAGGACGAGGATAGCGAGTGCTGGATCGGCGATTGGAATTTTTTAGGTGGAGAGGGAGAGGGCGGAGGGTTGGAAGTTTCGTACAAGAAGGCAACTTCTCGACGTACACAAGTTGCTGAAGCACAATTTCTGGAGCGCGGTAACAGCTGCGACGACGGATCGAAATTATCGCGGAGAGCCCTATTCTCATCCTCCACCCTACGATCTCGGTCTCGGTCGAGAAACTTTTGCTCCGATACTTTCGATTTTCTGCGAGCATGATTCGTCTTTTTTCGAAAAAGTTTGCCAGAGTATCACGGCTCGATGAAATATCGAACCTCCCACTCGTTCCGGAATTTTTGTGGATGAAGGCACGAGATTTATGAGTGAATTAATTGAAATTCTCCAGCTCGTCTACGGGAGAGAAATTTTTCTGAAGCAATAAATTCTAGGGAAAATGGGGGAGTTACTCTGATTTCGAATACCAAACTTCGTTACCTGGCAAGGGCGGAGTGAAGAGTGCCAGATGACTTCCATTCTGAATCCGATGTTGAAGTGCGAGCTACATTCTTTCCAAATCCCACCCGCGAGCTGGATGTATCGCAGATTGAATCGAATCACTTCAACTTCATCTGTAATTTTTTCAGCTCCGCTTGAATATAATCCCCTCCCCCCTCTCTCCGATGAATCTGGTCACTATCGGGAGACGAGACGCCACTCGCAGTGACCTTCAGTGAAATTTTGTCTAAAATCCTCATCTCAAATAATCCACCATCAGAATCATTTGATGCTTCATCTTATTTAAACGGAGCTTGCAATTTTACAGATCAAATTCAGCAAGTTAGATTCAATCCGCGACGCGACCAGGATAAACTGAAATTCAAAGAGATATGGGCTCGCAGAGCCATACAAATTATTCATAACAGAATTTGAATTATCATGCGGGCGCCATACATCTTCATCGATAGAGTGATTTTATTAATGATAACTTGCATATTGTTAGGTCAAAATTATTCATAAAATCCCGGAATCGTACGCTTGTAGCATGTGAGACAATTTTCACCACTTGAAAATATCAAACCTCATTCTTTGCTCAAAAATTAAATACTTTTTTGGTCAAAGTGGACAAGGTAACTAAGAACTTTTGATGAATTCTGTAAGAAGTACCTGGCCTCGTCACATCTACAACGGAGCACATTAAAATTGGTTCAGTCAAATTTATTGGCGTGACCATGAGTGACTAAATAAAATAAGATCAGTTTTCAAGAAAAATTGAAAAACCAATTCGAAGCTAGCTGGCAAGGGCATCAAGCTTCTTCTCATCGGTCTAAATCACCTTGTTTATCATATTTCAACACAAGACACATGAAAAAGGTTCACGACGTGGACATTGCGCGCTCAGATCCAAGATCTTTGAGGTGGGCCTCAAAAGGTACACTTACCTGCCATTTAGAAGGTATATTTCTCTTACTCAGTCTTGAAATAATCCAAATATTTATTCCGGAAAGGGATTGAAGGCCCTGTATTCAATCGAACAAAGATCAATTCTTCAGTTATTTGATTCATTGTATGAATAATCTCATTGTCAAACATGAAAATTGGAGAAAAGAATTGTCAGAATGTGATATAATTCTCTATTCTTTGATTCATTGTGTAATCAGCTTCCAAGCAAATCGACAACAGAATGAAACGTCTGTGGCTCTTTCATTTAAGAATCGTGAATAAACAAGATTGTGGTGCTTAAATTAACTCTTTCGAATACGATTACATAAATTCTGCTCTGAATAATCTCGATGTTCAACAATTCAACAGGATCGCGAATGACTTTGAATCGGAAGCCATGGAAATTGACTCACGTGGGCTTATTAAAAGTTATTGAAATGATTGAGGAGTATGGCAAAAGTGGATTCACGCGCGATTGATCTCGATCCCTTCTAACTGTTTTCTTGGATTCTTGCTCTGTGCTCATCATTTGTTAGCTGTCAATATTCCTGAGCCTTATCTATACAATGTCACAGAGAAGATTGATTTTGAATCGATAAAAGAAGTTGCATGATGGATGTGCATGCGTTCATGGAATGTTATCTCATTTTCATGCACCTGAGTCTATCTGACGATGAAAAATGGACCAAGAATAGATACCGGGCACAATTTTGTGGTCCACCGTTCGAGGCGCATCAGTTGACTATTGCAATTCCCAGCACACGCCAGCCCCTATTTTCAACACTCTCTCTGAAAACCTGAGCATTCCAGTTCCGCGCACAAAAGCTCTCGTCCAACGGAGCAGCTCTTACGGGAACTTTTTTTACGCGGAGACGCGTCACGTGTTTCGCATAGATTCAGGCCACCCATCGCGCCCAGAGCAGTTTATCAGCGCGAAGGAGCGAGAAACGCTCGATTCCATTAGCGGCTAGTGCAGCCCCGTGACACATCTGTCCGTCTGAAAAATGCGAGTCGAAATTTCCGTCGCGGAGGAAGAGCTCGGCTGCGAAGTGGCTCGCAAACTCGACACGATGGATAGCCTCGTGGAGGACTGCGGTTGCGCGCAGAGCTTATACTACGATAAGAGAGAGAGAGAGTTGCGAGATGAGATCTCGCCCCTCGAGCTCCTCCTGTCCGGGCTCGCCTTTTGCCCCGCGTGTTTTCGCAGCAGCGCATCGCTCGGCCCGAGAGCGCGACGGCTTTGATCGACTGGCGGCCAGTGGAGCGCGTAAGTGCCGCAGAGTAGCTTCTCCTCTGGATCCTACAGTGGACGTGAAAGGAAGATCTGAGTATACGAAGCACGCGTAGTCGCAGAGCTCTGAGCGCATCGCGATCCCGGCTCAGAGGCCTCTTTGCGGCCTTGATTGAGCGATACAGGCCGCGCGCCCCGCTTGAACTTCACGCGCTCGGGCGAAGCCGAGCGCGAGGACCGTGTGAGCAAAGTACCCTGGCGATCGCTCACCCACGCATCGTAAACAGATGGCCGCAGAGTCCACGTGAGGTTTATTTTACTCTGGTTGTATGAATAGCTCAACCCCTATATCTCCGTATCGGTAGGCCCTGCGGATCGGTCGATCGCGCAAATGAGACGTCTCGCTGTATATCGGCTCGAGACAATATTTCACAGCGATCGAGTCGGATTTGGCTGCCTCGCTGCCTCTTGATCTCGCAAAGAGGCGCGGTTTGGCCGGGAGATTGATCGCCGATCCTTTCCTTTTGGCGAGTACCTCCGCCCAAATCCTGCCTGAGCCCGGGCGACTTGATACCCTTGATTGGAAATTCATTCGGCCATCGAGGCTCTCCTTCAATCGATGTCGGCGCCCAGATCCACGCTCGCCTCTTGCCGCTTCGAGAGCTATCTACGCTTGAGCAAATACAGATTGAAATTCTGTAAGCTCTCGAGCAGCTGTCTCGGACACGAGACTTCCTATTTCGACGCGAGGTTTTGTAATCTATAAGTTGAAATGGAGACCCACGTCAAGTTTAACCACTCACAATAGTTGCTTTAAGGTGTTACGATTGGAATGAATCAAATATTGGTCAAAATAGATAGATTTGATTAAGAGCTGATTTTCTCCACTTTTTGTTTTGCGAACACCATTTTCAGCTTGCGCATCCTATTTCAAGCTATTCACACCAAATTTTACATGCTAATCAGTGATCTTATTCACAAAAGTTCTTCAAAGAGATATTTCACATATCTCACAAGCTATTCATTTGCCGTTGGTTCAAACACACGGGTAATAGAATCGGCAGAAAATGAACAACTTGCGAGGCATGTAAAATATCTTCTCATACAGAACTCTTGCAAATCAGATACCTAATAGCATGGAAAATATGGAGCCAAAAACTTGAAGTGGCTTGCGCAAGCTGAAACTGGAGTTGGAAAAACGAAAAATGGAAAAAATCATCTTTTAATGAAATCTATTCATTTTGACAAATACCTGGCCAATTTGTATCATAATATAAAGCAACCCCTGAGCGTAGTTAATCTTCATACGAGTCTTCATTTCAACTTATGCATTATAGAATTTCCTACTGTAGCGAACATTGATGCTAGTCGAAGCCTGCGAAGAGCTTCGAATGGACTAGAAAATACTGTACTAATCAAATTAAATTAAATTATAGGCAAAATTTCAGACCTAGTTGAGCTGTTTCGAGTTCAGAATCTAAATATCGAGACATCACAGAATCTAGTTACAAAATAAAAAACAAATCCATCTTTTTACTCAAAATTTATATATTCTACCCTTAAACCCCTTTCATTATTTTCTTCAGAGAAAAGACTGGAAGGAAACTCAGCGGCCAACGTGGGAAGTTTAGGCGGGTGATCTCAGTATCTTGATTATTGGAAGTGCTCCGAATAATGTTGAAGTCAGTGCAGGTCACCGGGTGACCTGCACTGACTTCAACATTATTGATCATTACTCATTTTGCACGCGTTGTTCAGCAAAGTTTTCTACACTTGACGAGTGAAGGCTCTCTAAGCGCATAGATTTTTACAAGAAAATTTTTCAATGGACACTTCAATGAAAAAAAAATTTAAAAGCATGTATAGGCGAAGCGTTTGCGATCAAGCAATTCATAGCTGATTGTTCCCAAGATTACCGATGCTCGCATGAGTCGAAATTCTTGCACAAGGTTTTGAGGACACTTCTTCTTAATTTCCGACACCCTTTTTCTCAAATTAAGAAATCTATAACTCAAAAGTCAGGCTGTTTTTTCATTTTGCGGGATCTTCTTAAATCAAGAATATAAATGTCTTATTTTAAGAAATTGATTTCTTGTTTTAAGAAGGAGTTTCTCATTTTGAGGAACTACTTTCTTAATTTGAGAGAAATTGGCCCAATCGTCTTCTCATTTAAAAAATTTGAGTTCTTTGAAGTGTGGTGCTTTTAGAGATTTTGTTTGTAGTGTATTTCTACTTGTTTGAAATATTGCTTTATTATATTTACAATCAACTCATGATGAATATCGGTTAGGTAGAGAATTTATTTTCCTTCAATGAAGCAATGGTTGAATGTGTTATCTCGTGCTACAGGTACTATTCGGATCGCTGCTCCGCTAATTTCCACCTCCTCGCTAATTGCCCAAAATCTCACTTTGTCGTGATCATGACTCGGATTCACTCCAGATAGCCACAATTGAACCTACCGTAGCTCATTAAATAGGTATTTAGGTGTCTCAAAATGAGATCATGTGCTTTGAAAAATCTTGATGAAGACGGAATTCATCGCGGAAACCCTCTAGTAAAGTAGCGAGATTTGATCAGATATGAGAAAGTCCTTCTCATCACTGACTGCTCGGATTGGACAAACGTATCGCAATGCTTTATTCCAAGCGTAGCTGAAGCGCATTCCTCACTCCAATTTCGTCGAACAGTCTCCCATGCGGATCCCCAAGTTTGGTAGTATGGCGTACAAGCTACCCCTACACCCATAAATCTATCTGGCTACTCTCCCAAAATCGTCGAGAGCGAATGGTGGCGCGACGGC
>JAPYYZ010001829.1:0-18903 GCA_030522705.1 Eretmocerus eremicus | reverse complement strand
GCAACACTTTTTGTTATTTTGTTTTGAGCCCCTCGGGACCCATTGTCCCCGGGCTAATAAATACCATCAATCAATCAATCAATCAATCTCTCTCTCTCTGGGTAAGTGCCACGAATCAGACGTTTTGCCCGCTGTCCCTACATTGAGTCTACTCACACCGGCATTTTTCGCACTCCGTGGAGGAGCTTTTGTGTTCACAGGTATTTCCAGCTACTTTTGGCTCTATGCGCGATTGTGCAGACACAGCTGGCCTCTAAATTCGACCCAAGGAGCGAAAATGTCTGGCAGCTGTTTCGAGGTTATGGCCAATTTTGTCTACCCAGTGCAGCATCATAGCAGCTCCAGCGAGAAACACAGCAACCCAGTATCGAATTTGGCAATTGATGAGGATTTGTGTACCATCATCCTGTGACCCGCAATGGCTAATCTCGGAAGTAATTCTGTGGAGCTGTAAGTGTCAGATTTGGGAGAATTGCCTTGGCCTAGCTATCAGACTGGGTTCTGTTCCATCTGTGTTTCATGGAGTAGTCTCGCTAGTGACAGTGACCAGTATCTTTTAGTATTCCTTCAATAGATTGTGATCAGTGTGAAGTGTGTTTACTTGTTTGATTGATATTGTGGAGTTGTTCTATATAGAGTTAGAGTCATCATTGTGTACATGAGATGTGTGAGTGTGTGTGTGTGTGTGTGTTATGATTATGTTGAGTCAGGCCTTTCTGCGTAATGGATATTTTTAGTGTGTTGCGCCATATCGACTAGCTCTACAACTTCCCGCTCTCGAACAATGCTCATGATGGAATCGGCCTTATCCCAACGATTGCGGATCAATAAGTCCGCAGTTATCCAATAGATGTCGGTATCTGTACGTACTGCCAGACCGCAGGTTATATTGTACGTTGCAGTTGTTTGCTGAATGGAAGTTGCTGAACGTTAGCTCTTATCAATTTACTTGAGAGGACTACATTTTCACCCATGAATATCTGCAAGAAGTGCAACCGCAGAATAGTTTCCAAAAATCTCACTCGTGGTGACTGTAAGAATAAGTTTCATCCTGGCTAAGTACATAGTTACATCGCAAACAAGCCAATTGATTCCTGTTGCACTCGGTCATTCAAAGACACTTTCCGTCGTGGAAAAGAACCTGAAGTCTGTGAGTCCAACTCGACCTGCTCTGGAGTAAATTCTCGTGAAAACGTATTTAATGAGTCAAGGAACTTGAGCAGCATCTCTAATGATTCCGACGTGAGTGATTTAGATAGAGTTGCCTGTGAATCTCCAACTAAAATGGCGAGTTTACCAGAAGGGAGGCAAGATTTCACGAATCCCCAGCAATTTGCTGCTGTTTTCAGCGCTGTGAAAAAGAATTCAGACCACCTCAGCCAACGTTGAAATGAACTGTCCAATAAAACTTACGATTTCACTGCCAATATGAGTGAGCAGAACCAGAGACCCACTGCTCTTGAAAGTGGAAATCAAGTGCTCCGGAATGAAGTTCAGCAGTTGAAGGAGCTCCGCGTTAGAGAAACGCCGGGCACTGAGATGGAATGAGTTAGCATACCTCGGTTTTGTGACATCCCACTGAATACACTCACTCGCGTTATCTTTAAAAAACTTGAGATCGAACCACTCTATAATGATATCCTCGAGTTTCGCGAATTCAAACCTAGGAACGAAAAGCGAGCGGTGAATCAGCCTCCAACTTCGGACCAGCGAGAGGATACCTTTGCCCATGTTATTAAATTCGAATCTGTTGCTTTGCGAGATCATGTGATGAAAGTCAAACGCAAATTTGGGGAGGTAACCTTCGGTGCCTTTGTTCCCACTGATATCGATAATGAGTCTAAGTCTAGAGTGGACCTTTTCGAGATGCTTCCCCAGAAAATCCATAATCTTCGTTTAATGGCAAAAGAGCGGGCTCAGCAATGTAATTCCGAATATGTATGGACTCGGGATAGGAATATGTATATACGTAAAGAAGATGGGAGTGATAAGATTGCGATTATTACTGAGGCTGATTTGGATAGGATGGCATGAGTTCCTTCTCGCGCGCCCATTCGTGAGAATAGAGTCGTGCGCATGGCTCTCAAAGTAGCTCGTATTAATGTGACTTCCTTGAAAGAGCATTTGGATGAAGTTCCAGCATTCCTTCGCGATTGTGATATTGACATCTTGGCTTTATGTGAAACATGCCGGACACCAAAGTATGCGGACTCACTCTCCTCAATACCTAGCTATGCATTTGTTCGAAACGATCGTGGTTTCCGGTTCTCGACTGGGGAACAAGAGTATGTACAAGGTGGTGGTGTCATCGTTCACATTCGCGATGGTCTGAATTTTGAAGTACTAGAGGCATCAAGAATTTCAAATATTAATAAGACCAAGTTTTTATTGCTCGATGTGAGGACTATGGAGAACGTAATGTTTTGATTGCTCCTGTTTACCGTCGGCCTAAAGGGAATGTATTAAGACAATTTTTCAGTAATCTCCAGAATCCAGCATACTTGTACTGCAATATCATAATCTTTGGCGACCTAAAATTCGAATTTGCTATCACAGGATTATTATTCCACGCACTTGCAAGACTTAATATATGAGAACTCTTTGCATTGCATCCCATTTGGCCCGACGCATCATCTCGAAAATAGTGACACTTGGATCGATGTAATTCTCGCGGACTCGGCGGATAGAGTACTCAAACAGAACAAATCTAATGTTCCGTTTATGAATGGTCACGACTTCCTAATAATTGAGTATAAATTTCATCAATGGTCAAAAAATCTGCTATCATTACATCGCGTGATCTTTGCCGTTTCAATCCAGCAGCCTTCAGCGATCAACGGGGAATAGCGTTGCTCGATGCGTCACTGTCAAGTCTTCAAAATGTGGATGTATCTTTGGAAAAGTTCCAGTCAATAGCTCTCAATCTCCTCGATCAAATGGCTCCCGTATCGACTCGCGCAATTCATGAACGTGTGAATCCTTGGGTCACCACTAAATTCGAAATTGAGAAAAAAAAACGTGATAGAATATACAAAAGAGCAAAGAGATCTGGGAATCCTGAACTATGGTCCAAGTAGAGATTATTACGTGAGCAGTTGAAGTTTGAAATGAGAGGAGCCAAAAACAAGTACTGTCTCAAGTCCTCAGCAGGAGCTTCTGGTAAAACCGGTTATTGGAACGTGTTGTGAAAATTCGGATTATCAAAAGATACAAACAAGTCACCGTTGGAATTTTTCACAGCCATCGAGCTCAATGAGTTTTATTCCGGAATTCCAAGTCAGCATCCAAATTGCTCCTCTTCCACGCTTCAATCAATCATAGCGAGCGACACCAGTTATGATTACCCGGTCTTCCCGCTGCAACCAGTCGATGGTAACCAAGTACATGAGACTATGCTCAAATGCTCATCAAAATCCGAAGGCCAAAGTTTCGATGGCTTGTCTCTTCGAAACTTGAGAACCCTCGTCTCTGGTACCTTATTTCACCAACTTGTTCAATTCGTCAATTGTCAGTTGCCAGTATCCTGATATATGGAAGAAGTCGCTTATCATACCATTGAGGCGAGGCCGTACACCGGGGCCATATTGGAGAGAACCTAGTGGATTGTAGGTGGTGCCACTGCAATTACCGACCGTCGGTGAATCGCGAGATGGCAAATGGCGCCACCATGACACGTTGAACAAAACGAGGTATCTAACCCAAAGTATCATGTCCATACTTTGTGGATGTTTATCTGCAACAATATTGACATGATGGGGGGTTTTTGCCAAATACCGGAGAAGATGACGGGCGGAACTTGTTTCTCGATCATCGGGGCGGAGTATACAGAGTTGACAAGAATCCCTCTCGTTTTATTCTAGAGTGTCGGATCCATCCCGAAAGAGCTGGCAAGAGATCTGCAGAGTCTCAGAGATCATCTACATCATTTTCTCAATGATAGAGGATTTCTCTCCTATTACCAGGTGGAATCGCGGGCGAGACTCGCTCCTCGACCCTCGAGGGGAGGAGTACGGAACCGAAAAAAATAGCTCTGATTTTTTTCTAGAGTCCCGGATCCGTCCCAAGAGTACTAAGGAGTGATCTAACGAATCTCAGGGATCATCTCAATCATTTCCAAGATTTGGATTCTTTTTAAATCACCAGGTTGGATAGCGGGCGGAACTCGCTCCTCGACCCTCGGGGAGAGGAGTCCAGCACCGGAGAAAATAGCTCTGCTTTTCC
The DNA here is from genome assembly GCA_030522705.1 of Eretmocerus eremicus. Taxonomy (NCBI): domain Eukaryota; kingdom Metazoa; phylum Arthropoda; class Insecta; order Hymenoptera; family Aphelinidae; genus Eretmocerus; species Eretmocerus eremicus. The sequence goes on along the minus strand of JAPYYZ010001829.1, from coordinate 14,682 downwards.
GCCAGAGTCCCGGATCCATCCCAAAAGAGCTAGGGAGTGATCAAACAAATCTCAGGAATCATCTCGATCATTTCTAAGATCATAGGGGATTCTCTTCCCATTACCAGGTTGGATAGCGGGCGAGACTCGCTCCTCGTTCCTCGAGGAAGGAGTACAGAACCGGAGAATATAGCTCTGCTTTTATTCCAGAGTCCCGGATCCATCCAGAAAGTGGTAAGGAGTGATCCAACAAGTCTCAACAATTATTTCGATCATTTCCAAAATTATAGGAGATTTTCTTCCTATCACCAGGTCGGGTCGCAGGTGAGACTCGATTCTCGACCCTCGGGGAGAGGGGTACAAAACCGAGAGGAATAGCTCTGCTTTTTCCCTAGAGTCTCGGATCCGTCCCAAAAGTGCGAGGAAGTGATCGAACAAATTTCAGGAATTATCTCAATCATTTCCGGGATTATAGAGGATTTTTCCCCAATTACCAGGTAAGATAGCGGGCGAGACTAGCTCCTCGACCCTTGGGGGAAGGAGTACAGAACCAAAAAAAATAGCTTTGCTTTTTCCCTAGGGTCTCGGATCCGTCCCAAGAGTACTAGGGAGTGATCAAACAAATCTCAGGGATCATCTCAATCATTTCCAAGATTTGGATTCTTTCTAGATTACCAGGTTGGATAGCGGGCGGGACTCGCTCCTCGACCCTCGGGGGGAGGAGTACAAAACCGGCCAAAACCACTCTCTTTTTTCCCTAGAGTCTCGGATCCGTCCCGAAAGTGCTAGAGAATGATTCGAAAAGTCTCAAGGATTAGATCAATCATTTTCAAGATTATAGAGATTTTTCCTTACATTATCGGGCAGGATAACGGGCGGATCCTCGAGAAGAGGAGTACAGAACCGAGGAAAATAGCTCTGCTTTCTCTCCAGAGTCCCGGATCAATCCCAAAAGAGCTAGGAAATGATCTAAGGAATCTTAGGAATCATCTCAATCATTTCCAAGATTATCGAGGTTTTTTCCCAATCACCAGGCTGGATAGCGGGCGAGACTCACTGCTCGACACTCGGGGGGAGGAGTACAAAACCGGGGGGAATAGCTCTGTTTTCCTTCCAGAGTCCCGAATCCATCCAAAAAGTGCTAGGAAGTGATCTCACAAGTCCCGAAAATCATCTCAATCATTTCCGAGATTATGGAGGATTTTCCTCCTATTACCAGGTCGGATTGCAGGCGAGACTCGCTCCTCGACCCTCGTGCGGAGGGGTACACAACCAAAAAAAATAGCTCTGCTTCATTCCTGGGATCTCGGATCCGTTCCAAAAGTGCTGGAAATTGATTTTACAAATCACAGGGATCATTCCGATTATTTCGGAAATTGAAGAGGATTTCCCTCCAATTACCAGGTAAGATCGCGGGCCAGACTCGCTCCTCCACCCTCGGGGGAGGAGTACAAGACCGAAGAAAATAGCTCTGCTTCTCTTACAGAGTCCTGGATCCATCCAAAAGTGCTAAAAAGTGATCTGAGAAGTCTCAGGGATCATCTCGATCATTTCCAAGAATATAAAAGATTCTTCCCCGAATACCAGGTAGATTAGCGGGCGTTACTCGCTCCTCGACGCTCGGGGGGCGGGAAACGAAACCGAAAAGAATAGCTCTTCCTTCTCCCCAGAGTCCCGGATCCATCCAGGGAGTGCTAGAGGAAGATCTGAGAGGTCTCAGAGATCATCTGCATCATTCACTGACGATAGAAGATTCTTTCGCTATTACCAGGTCGGATCGCGCGCGAGACTTGCTCCTCGATCCTCGGGGAAAGAAGTAGGAAACCGACAGGAGTCACTCTCGTTCTTTTCTAGAGTCTCGGATCCGTCCCAAAAGTACTAGAAAGAGATCAAATAAGTCTCGGAGATCATCTCAATAATTCGATAGATGACAGGATCTCTTTCCTATTACCAGTTCGAATCGCAGGCGAGACTCGCTCCTCGATCCTCGGGGGGAGGGGTACGAGACCGAGAAAAATAGCTCTGCTTTCCTGTCAGAGTCCCGGATCCATCCAAAAAGTACTGGAAGGTGATCTGACAAGTCTCAGGAATCATCTCGATCATTTCCAAGATGAGAGAGGTTTGATCCCCAATTACCAGGTAGAATAGCGAGCGGTACTCGCTCCTCGACCCTCAAGGGGAGGAATGCAGAACCGAAAGAATGGCTCTGCTTCTTTCCTAGAGTCCTAGATCCGTCCCAAAGGTGCTAGAAAGTGAATCTACAAATTTCAGGGATCATTTCGATCATCCTAGAAATCATCGAGGATTTTTCCCTAATTACCAGGTAAGATAGCGGGCGAGACTCGCTCCCGGACCCTCAGGAGGAGGAGTACAGAACCGAGAAAAATAGCTCTGCTTTCCCCCCAGAGTCCTGGATCCATCCCAAAAGTGCCAGAGAGTGATCTGGGAAGTCTCAGGAATCATCTTGATCATCTTCAAGATTATAGAGGATTTCCTCCCCATTACCAGGTCGGATAGCGGGCGAGACTCGCTCTTCGACCCTCGAGGGAAGAGTACAAAACCGAAAAAAATAGCTCTGCTTTTTTTCCAGAGTCCCGGATCCATCCAAAAAGTGCTAGAGGGTAATCTAACAAATCTCAGGGATCATTTCAATTATTCCCAAGGATATAGAGGATTCTTCCCCAATTACCAGGTAGGATAGCGGGCGAGACTCGCTCCTCGACCCTCGGGGGAAGAGTACAAAACCGAAAAAAATAGCTCTGCCTTTTTTCCAGAGTCCCGGATCCATCCAAAAAGTGCTAGAGGGTGATCTAACAAGTCTCAGGGATCATCTCAATTATTCCCAAGGATATAGAGGATTCTTCCCCAATTACCAGGTAGGATAGCGGGCGAGACTCACTCCTCGACCCTCGGGAGGGGGAGTACAAAACCGGGAGAAATAACTCCCCTCCCTTTGCCAGAGTCCCGGATCCATCCAAAAAATGTCAGTCATTCATCGCTCTGGAATCCAACTGCTCCCATATTCCATGCCCGGGCTCATAACAGGTGTGGAAGTGTTGAAATCTCCACCACTCTTGAAGCCTGATTACTTTCGATTTTGAATCACGCGCGCATGCCACTGATGCTGCCGAGCGAGATTCTCGGAGTGGCGCCATCTCTCGGACTGCGAGCGCCGGGCAAAGATCTGGCCAGCTCGTGCTCCGCAGGCCGGCAGGTTAGACTACCGTGTTCGCGGTCCAGAGTTTTTGAGAGTTTCATTGTGAGCAGCGAGATGCGGGTGTGCTCAACGTAATCACTAAATTCAGGATAATTGCGCTATGAAGAGACAACCGAGCTAACCCATCGATCGAAGACGCAGTGATTGATTGTGAGCACGTCGGCTCATGCGCCCTTTTTCATGTAAGCAGACGACGCATTGGGTGAGTTTTGCAATAACAAGTTTCTTGTATTTCCTCCGTGATGTCTCTTCATAGCGCAATTCTCTGATGCATTCTGTGAATGCTCGTCAAGTTTGAATTCAATCCGTTTCGCCGATCTTGAAATATTCATGAAACGGGAAAGTCACTAGATGACGTGGTAGAACAGAGCTGTACGGCCTCGCCTTAAGCAAGGTCCCTCAAGCGAAGTCGCTCTCAGATACGAGACCGATATCCAATCTTTTTCATTTCGCTAAAGTATTCGACACTATAGTAACAAGTCAGCTAGTTGACTATCTAGAGCGAAATAAGATCATATCCGACTCCCAATCTGGATTTCGCGCCAATTATTGTACACGAACTGCTCTCTCGAAGGTATTTGATGATATCCGGTTGGGCATTGGGAATGGCCTTGTGACTTTTCAAGTTTTATTTGATTTCAAGTCCGCATTCAGCAGCGTAGACCATGAGCAGCTCCTTCGAAAGATGAGAGGAATCAACTCTTCTGACAAGTCGTTATTGTGGTTTCATTCTTATTTGAGTGGAAGATATCAAGCCGTAGTTGACTCGGATGGGTCAATCACAGATTCCCAATTGAGCACTTCAGGATTTCCACAAGGCTCAAATTCTGGGCCGATCATCTTTCTGATATTCATCGATCCTATCATCCGCATTCTGAAGCACTGTAAGGGATTGCTATTTGCTGATGATTTCCAGATATATATCCAAGGAAGACCGTCCGAATTACCATCGTTGATTAATAAGCTGAATAAAGATGCATACCGCATTGTTCAAAGGGCCGAAGATTACAGACTTCGCCTAAATACCCCAAAAATGGAAGCAATCCTGAGCGTTTCTCTTCAGTATCACATGCGACTCGACGTGCTAGCGCTCACTTGTCCTAGTTGACGGCCAAGTCATACCCTTGCAGGATTCGGTCAAGAACTTGGGTGTGATTTTTTCGGAAGATCTTTCATGGAATTCTCATGTGGCTGGCATCTGCTCTAACGTGCATGGCGTCTTGCACAAGCTGCGGTATCGAGGCCACTTCTTATCGACAGAAGTGAAGAAGTTACTAGTAAATGCCCTGATTATGCCTCACCTTGACTATGCGTGCTTAGTGTATTATGATCTATCAGGTTATCTGGCGACGAAGCTGCAACGCCTCTCGAATACCTCTGTACGATTCGTTTTTCGATGCCACCGTGACGCAGCTTTGGAACCCCTATATAGACGTTTGCACTGGTTCCCCCTGTCACGTCGTCGTGAATATCTCTTATGCGTGCAAGCCTATAAGGTCTTTCCAACCCCTACGCCACCTTATCTTAATCAGCTGCTTGAGCAATTAGATGATGAAGTCCGAAGGTCGCAGAGGGTCAACTCTACGCGAGTGTACATACCTCTAGCACGCACTGAAGCGTACGAGGAAGCTTTTTCTCGCGGAGCAATCGTTTTTTGGGAAACTGTTCCGATTGAAATACGCTCGCTAAAATCAGTCGAGGCTTTCAAGAACGCTTTTTCCACCTATTCCTACGAGGAAGAAGTCACATGAGTGAGCTGTGTATTTATGTACTTATGTATGGAGTTGTGTGCGATCTAGTATAAATTATCCGCAGCCATATGGTCTTCAGCTATGCGTGCGTATAATAAATCCACAGATTTCCTCAGATTCTTAGAATTCCCTGATACATGCTTTGGTTGTACTTTTAAATGAGTTAGGTTTCATAATGTCTGATCTTTCATATTTTATAGCCTTCTGTAGATGTGTTATTGCCATATGGCCCTCGAAGCCACGGCATGAAAAATTAGTTAATCAATCTCTCTCTCCCCCCCTCTCTCTCTCTCTCTCTCTCTCTCTCTCTCTCTCTCTCCCTCTCTCTCTCCCCCTCTCTCTCTCTTTCTCTCTCTATCTCTCTCCCCTGATAATTGAATCGCTTGGAAGCCGACGCGATGCTTTGAGTACTTCTTCAACTCCCGCGCCAGCAGTGAGTAAGCTGAATGATCATTCGTCTGCGTGCGTGTCGTCTCTCGAGAAGCTCCCAGAGGGGCAGAGCTCCCAACTGGACGAGCTCTGTCAGAATCGTCGGATGCTTCTCGATCAAAACCCAGAGATGTAGGATCAGATCTCTGATCTCAACACACACTTGCTGAGTGCTCAGAGTACTCTGCGCCATCCCCAGTCGATCAATTGTACTTGACATGATGCTCGGCGTCCGCAACGATCGGAAACCCCCCATTTCACTTCCAAGCTGGATTCACCCGACCACTCGCGTGCTGGGAGGCGGTGCACTGGCCTGAGTGATGACGGTTTTGAGTGCTGTGATTTGATTATAAATGGTGCATTCAAGAGAGAGACTATTGCCTCAACAGAGAGGGACGTGATATTACATGTGCAGTACTCAAAACCATTCTTCCCTCGCTCATTCCCGTGTCTTGCCATCTGCGCGCGCAACCGGGGAGTACGTATCCGGCTCGCGCCCGAGAATCGGGGGCACCCTCTCCTCAATATTTCAGCTCACGCGCGGTACCATCATGCGTTGTTCGACTCTCGCGCAGTTGTCTAGCCAGGGAGGTGATGCGGGCCGAGCATTCGGTCACTCATAATTAATCTACAGCTCATAACATTGAACCTTCTTTGCTGGACCCAGTCACGAGAGCTCACGTACCAGATCGGGGAATTTTTATCAATGAATTGCTGCCCCGTGAGAAGTATAAGGATTACATGCGTTTGAGGCCGATTGCGTGGGCTTGAGGCTTCGAATATGTCTGGCACCGTGTCGGACATTTCTGGGAAAGGCGAAAGAACGGTGATCGAGCGCATTCATCCGAGTCTCCCACTGAGCTCCATGTAATTCGAACGTTGATTCGAGCAGTTCTAAATTACTTTCCTGGAGCCCCGAACGACACCCGGAACAACTCTGCCCTTTTGTAGCAGGATGAACACTTGATAGGAGCCCCGGCAAAAACTCCCTGACTGGGCACAGCAGCCGAAAAGCAGCGAGAGAGTGGTAGTTCCTCGAAAGCGGGGTTTCTCGATATTAACTCACTCCGAGATAAAATTGAGCAGCTCCGCGGGCTTGTCACCCAAGATCCCTCCTACCACCTCTTTGGGGTGGCTAAATCGTAGTTGGATGATTTCGTCGACGACAGTCTCGTTGAGATCCCGAGTTCTTGACTGTTGCGGCAAGACCGTCACAGGGAAGGTGGAGGAGTTGTCCTGTTTGTGCGCAATGATTTCGAGTTGAAGAGGATAACCCCATCTGATACTTTCGGCCAAAGAACACATGGTACACCTGAGTCCCTCGTCTATAGCGTTAAGCAGGGTGGCTCTCCACTAATATTAGTAGTGGTCATTCATGGACCCCCTATAGTTGCCATGTAGAGGGATAATGGGGTATCTGGTTCGTGCCGCCAACTGTGTGGTGACTTTCGCAATGAAATTGTAATGGAAGACCTGAATGCAGACTCGTTTAATGCGGATCATCCTGACACAAGAATGCTTGCTGCATTGACGGAAGAACTGTCTCTACAGATTGTGCAGTACGGCACCTCTCACTGACACAACCCCAATGTATCTTGCACGTGGATTGACCATATGTGCATTGACGAAAATCACATCATTATTGACTCCTAAGATAGGTCACTGCCCGGTCTCGGCAGGCACGCGGTCATCGATGTTACCATCGATGTATTCACTTCAGCTCCGCCGAAAGATTTCTCCACTCACAGGGATTTCCGTGACATCGCTTCGAAGCAGCTGAATGATCGTCTGCTTTGCTGTGACTGGACAGCCCTAGAGAATGCTCAAACCAGCTTGGAAGATGTTGTTAATTTCTCGGATGAAAATGTGAAGAATGTTGCAGATGAGTTAGCGCCTGAAGAAACGGTTCGACTCTGTAAAGGCGATGCTCCTTGGATTAGTCCCAAGTTGAAAGCGCTCATCAATAAGTGAGATGCGACTCGTAGGCACTGAGAGCCAAACCAACGGAATCAGCGCAAGTGCTCTAAGCTCCAGGATGAGTACTTTCGACTCAGTGAAGAGGTCGACGAGTCGGAAGAGCAGGAGCTCCATTCTCTCCTTCAAATTCATCTTTCAGACGCTCTAGACCAGAATGAGAACATATGGGAGGAAATGCGCAACCTTGGTTTTTTGCCCAAGAGCAAAGAAGAGGAACTCCATGGATTCACACCGAATGAGCTGAACGCTCACTTCGCGGCGGTCCCCGTCTCGCCCTACGGAATTATTGAAGGAGAAATAGGCAGAATGGATTTGGCCAGAGAGAAGGGCTTCAAGTTCAAGCCCACGAATTCCGATGGAGTCGTCCTTGCCATCAAACATTTTTTCTCACAGGCCCGCGGGGCGGACGGAGTCCCTCAAAGCGTGATCGCGAAGGCTCTCCCAGCCATTGGTGATCTTATTGTACATATTTCCAACTCTTCTTTCGCTCCCGGAATCTTCCCTGAGGTTTGGAATCAAGCACAGCTGATCGCATTGAAGAAGACTGCAGCTCCATCAGCGGTCTCGGACTTCCGTCCTGTAGCGCCCCTGTGCTTCCTTCCCAAGGTTCTGGAGAAGATCGCCCATGACCAATTCACGAAGCATTTCGGAGATACAAACTCACTTGATCGCTCCCAAACTGGTTTCAAGCAACACCACAGTACCCGGACAGCTTCTCTGAAGTTGACCGATGACATCAGAGTAGGCATTGGCAGAAAGAAGATCATCCTGCTACTACTGTTTGACTTCAGCAAGGCATTTTGCACAATTCGAGCATACAAGCTGCTATGGAGCTCAAGGCCTTGGCTTCTCGAAGTCCGGCTCTCCTGTAGATCAAATAATACTCACAAGGTCGCACCCAAGAAGTTTTCTCAAAGAACGGTAATTGTGATTCGCTTACAACCACGGTCGCATACACAGGTCTCACAACTCTGGTGGTGAGGGGAAGTCCGCTCTTGAGGCGGCGTTCAGTTGTCGTCGTCCCCGCCGGGGGGCGCTACTCGTCATCCACGTCTTTGGATCTGCGCATGCTTGCCCGCGTGGAGCAGATGGAACAGCAGCAGAGCAGACGTCATCGTCTGCTCCGCCAGGAGCCGCGCGTGCCGGCGCACGCGGTTAGGATGATCAGGATCGCTATGATGATCCAGTTCGCACTGACCTGGCGGACGAGGGCTCATAACTCCCCTAACTTTCGGCGGTACCCACTATTCTGCGTGTGAGAATCCGCACAATATCGCAGCCCAAATCTCAAGTCCCCATGGGCGGCCACAACTTCATCTATGCGTTTGAGGGTACAGATGAGCAGATGTCGGGGTGGCTGTGCTGGCTGAGGCACGGGCGTTGGACTTTTGCTGACCCGGGTTCAAATCCCGCCTTGGGCAAGTTTTTTTCTACAAATTCATTTTCACATTTTTCCCTACTCAATATTATACATAATAAATTCAGACAAGAAACAATGGCACTCAAAATCCGATCATCTCACAAAGTTTTCAGTATTGGACTCACAAGGACATGACATATTCCTCGAAAAGTTCTCAGATTCCAGTAATACCAAATTCTCAAGAACCTTGAGGTCCTTGGGGAAGGAACTGTTACGAATGAGGCCAGATCCACTCCAAATGATTTTGGCCCAAACATGTACTAAAATACGTGTTCTGGGAGTCTAAGTATGCATGTAAATTTTCTCCCCATGGAACGAACTTGGTTGCTTGTTATAGACAAAAAACTGTCCCACTCAAAATACACGTGTAACGTACTCTTTTGTTTTTACCCACAAATCTTGTACATTCTCAGTTATGACTGATACGGAATATTGTTCTTGGATCAAGAATATAACGTTCACGTGACTTTTGGTGAATGAGAAATGATGCGCTGGTACCAAAAAACCACATTTATTTCCGAAAGTTCGTAAAATTTGGAGTTTGGGGAATGATAACTTGAGTGGGGTTCACTTTAACGGGAAGACGGAGAGGACTTGAAATGTTCATCATGTTTTGGATTTCCATTCTGTTTTGGTTTCATATGCGTAGATTGTCTTCCTAAAAAAGCCAACAAAAAAAACCAAAAACGAGGATTTTGACGTATTCTGGACAATTGGAGCTCAAGAAGGGTGTAATAAGCAATGATCATGGAAGATCTGAGGAAAATAGACAAGTTCATTTTCCATAATTTTCCGCATTAAAGGCTCCAAATCGGAGTAAAATGCGAAAAAACCACCTTGAAACACCATACATCGACTTTCAAGCGCAAATATCTCGAAAAATTCAAATGAGAACCCTATCTCGTACGAGCAAGAAAAGGTAGCTTTCTCACTCCACCGTCTCATGAGGGAGAAGAACGTTGCGGTCCAGAGCTTCGGGACTGAGGAATTCGCATTCCCCTCTCCAAAATTGACTTTTTAACGGATAATTCATCACATACGCGCGATGTCACTCACGATGGAACTAAGAATCACATCGATCCTGCGACAAATCGTCGTCAAAACAATGACAACTTGGTAACTAGCAGAATCACAAACATCTCACACATAAGAGACCGGAACGAAAGAGGAGGGAAGTAGAGAGAGAGAGAGAGAGAGAGGGAAAGAGAGAGAGAGAGAGAGAGAGAGAGAGAGAGAGAGAGAGAGAGAGAGAGAGAGAGAGAGAGAGAGAGAGAGAGAGGAAGAGATGAGAGCCACTTCTGGGAATATGGAAAAGTATGAGAAACTGTTCTATCACGAAGTGGGGATTGAGAGTTGACGGATACTGGCGGATGACTGAATATATTTTGTCCATTACAAGAGCTTGGAGGATTTTTGGAATGCAATAACAACTGGGGGAATCATGCTCCATCGCATCAAATTGATATATAAAAGTACTATCTTGCATAGAATGATGATTCGTCGATCTCCTCCTCGGGATTTGCACATGAATCACCTTGCTATGTTGAACTCTCGTCCTAGGAGGATGATGAATCCAATTACGCAATACACGCTCTACTTCGAGAACCACTCGGCAAAGAGGCGAAGATGTAAATCAGTTCACATGGGTTCAGACAACCATTAGGTGTCAAATTCCCTAATGAATGGCGATTCAGTATCATGGGATAGTTCTTGCATGTCGCTAGAGACTTTTCATATACGACTTTTTGAGTGACATCGCGTATGTAATGAATTATACGTTGAGAAATCATTTTTGGAGAGAAAAATGCGAATTCTTCAGTCCCGAAGCTTTGGAATGCAACGTTTCTCTTCCCCATTGGAAAGTAGAGTAAAAATGCTAACTTTTCTTGCCGGTATGAGATAGGGTTTTCATTTGAATTTTTCGAGATATTTGCGCTTGAAAGTCGATGTATGGTAATTTTAGGTGGTTTTCTGCATTTTACTCTAATTTGGAGCCTTTGATGGGGAAAATGATGGAAGATAAACTTGTCTATTTTTCTTAGATCTTTCATTATCCTTGCTTATTCCACCCTTCTTGAGCTCCAATTGTTTAGAATACGACAAAATCCTCGTTTTTGTGGGGTTTTTGGCTTTTTTAGGAAACGGGAGACAATCTACGCGTCTGAAACCAAAACAAGATGGAAGTTCAAAACATGATGAACATTTCATGTCCTCTTCGTTTTTCCGTTAAACCGAACCCCACTCAAGTTATCACTCACCAAAGCTCGAATATTCGGATATAAATGTGGTTTTTTTGGTACCAGCGCATCATTTCCCATCCACCAAAAGTCACGGAGAAGTTGTATTTTCGATTCAAGAACAATATCCCGTATCAGCCATAACTGAGAATGCACGAGATTTGTAGATAAAAACAAGAAAGTACGTTACACGTGTACTCCGAATGGGATGGTTTTTTGTCTATAACAAGCAACTAAGTTTGTTCCATGGGGAGAAAATTCACTTGCATACTTAGACCCCCAAAACACGTATTTTAGTACATGTTTGGGCCAAAAACATTTGGAGCGGATTTGGCCTTATTTGCAACAGTTCCTTCCCGAGACTCCTACATGATCGAGAAGAGATGTTCATAATTCCTTCCGTACCGAATTGATTTTTTTCTGAATTTTCAAATTGTGAGGATGAGTTCTCCAAGTTCTTGTCATTTTTTGCCTCCACAAGGCATGACACTCATAATCCTTGAAGACTTCATCTCAAATATATGAACCACATGTGAGAATCATAGCCAGTATTTTCTCTCTGAATCTCCATCTCCAAAACGTATACAAGTAGCCTTTGTCCTTGTGAGTACAATAGCGAAAACTTAGTGGATTAATCGGATTTTGAGTGTCGTTGTTTTTGGTATGAATTCATCATGTATGATATTGAGTGGAAGAAAGTGTGAAAGTGAATTTGTGAGGAAAAAAATCGCCCGAGGAGGGATTTGAACCTGGGTCGACGAGAGTCTAATGCCCGTGCCCCAAGCAGTACAGCCACTACGACATCTGCTAAACTGCACCCTTAAACTCGACGACTCACGCGGCAGCAGCAGAGCAGACGATGACGTCTGCTCTGCTGCTGCTTCATCCAGACAAGCATGCGCAGATCCAGGGACCTGGATGATAAGTAGCGCCTTGCGGTGGCGAGTCAAAAACTCATGAATCAGCGAACGCGTCTCCAAGAGCAAGCCTCCCTTCACCACCGGAATCGTAAGAACTGTTCATACGACCGTGTTCATAACCAATCCGGGTGTTCCTCAGGGTTCCGTTCTCAGGCCATTACTTTTCAGGCTAATCCATCAACGACCTACCTAGACCGCTGGACGGAGAGTCGGTGAACCATCTTTTACACGCGGACAACCTCCAAATCCATCCCCAAGTTGAGAAGAAAAAGATCAAGGAGGGAATCGCTCGGCTAGGCGAAATAGGGTGACTTGTTGCTGAGTGAGCTGAGAGCTCCGGTCTGCGTCTCAACGCTGGCAAGACCAAAGCAATCTTTTTCAGTTCTGGAAGGAACGTGAGAGACCTGCAAGAAACGGACTTGCCAGGGGTTGAGATACCGGATGGCGTAGTCGTTCCATCCAGTGACACGGTCTTGAGTCTCGGTGTGACATTAGACAGCGAACTCACATGGAAATTGCCGGTATAGTTTGTGGTTCATCAAGGCCTGCAACACTGAGACTCTCAGGAAACGACTAGTCGAGACCTTAGTCCAACCTCATCTGAACTATTGCGCGGTCGTGTACCTTGACGCCACTGATGATCCGACGGCGCGGGTACAGCGACTGAGCAATTCATGTGTGAGATACATTTTTGGTGAGAGGAGAGACGAGCACATCACCCCGCTCAGGGAGCGCTTGGGTTGGTTGCGTTCTTATCCGCAGAGGATGAACTTCGAAGCCCTCTTGATAAACAAGATCGTGCATATCAAAGAGCCTGGCTACCTGGCTGCAGTGTTTCCCAAGTACCAATCTGAGCGCCCTCAGCGGAGTGATGTTGAAGGGCAGGATCTCAAAGTTCCGTAAATGAGAATTGACTATGAAATGAACTCTCTCCAGAGTCAATGCGCTCCGTTTTGGAACTTTCTACCTCTTGGCGTCCGGCAAGCAACGACTATTTTGTGTTTCAAAGAGGCAGTACGTAACTTCTCCTTGACACAACCTCCACAAAAGATTGATGGGGGCACCGGACATTTCTTCAGACTATTAGGGCATGATTCCTTGATATATAATTTGCAAGTGACCTTCTGTGACTGTTCAACCGTGATAATTAATTTGAGCTCTTATACTTGTTTTTATCTCTCCATCTTCTGTTCTCATCTTCAGTTACGTGAAATGACTAATTACATCTGTGATAGCTACTAGATCCTTGACCAAATGATTTCGACAACGTAATATGTATATTTATGTACCTGGATGATTGACTCAATTCTTGCCATGGTGCAAATGGAAGGACATCTATCTATCTATCTTCCTATCTCTCCGCTTCCGATCATTTGAGGATCGGATTAATTTCGGTCTAGTCCTGACAAAAACTCACATCATATAAGTGATAATACGATATGAATGATCATTTCTCATACAATTCCATGATATAAATGTATGAAGTTGATAAGTATTTGGGAATCGGATTGCTGATGGAACATTCATCAATATACTTGGGTTAATTATTATAAATGAATAGTAATTAGATCCCATTTCTCCAATAACATCCTCGAGAAAATATTCATTCCATACGTATAGCCTCCTGAAGAATGGTAACTCCATTTCTTAGTTTTACGTCTCGGCTCCTGCTCTTTAGAGCTTTATCCAGACGGCACCCATGTGCGTGGGGTTGAGGTACGCTCAACCAGCGCGTCAACAACTGCCAACTTCCGATTTCACCTCGGTGAGGGGGACCTACAGTTGGAGGTGGATTCCGAACTACCGAGACCGCCGTGAAAAGCACATGAGGGAAAAAAATCTCAGTGGTGCCGTCCAGGACCCGAACCCTGGCCTCCCGCGTGGGGGACCAGGACCTCATCCACTAGGCCACGGCGGCCTCCTGAAGAATGGTAATCATCACAATAGCAATGATGAGGGAATAATGATGGTTATAGTTCATGTCAAGAGCTTCTCACTGGACAATAGCCTAGACTAAATGGTCGCGTGGTGGCGCCCGCATATAGTCGAACTTGAAACGTGTCTGTTGTTATTATTCAGTGCAAATAACGTATCTAGTTGATTTAATTCGTTCAATAGTCATTATAGAAAGAATATAGTACTGTAAATAATATACACGAAGAATCAGTACTCGGCCCGCACCTGACCAGTTATATTTTCACCCACTTGCCATCTAACCTCACTTTTGTCTTTTGGAGTGCACGTGCCAACCCATTGGGAATTCAAATCATGGCGAACTCACACTGCTCATGGGTTAATTGTAATCAAAAGGGTAATTTTAAAATCCCATGTGAAATATGTGCTGACTGTTACCACCCCAAATGCGCCAAGACTTCTAAATGTGCTATTGTGCTGGGTGAAGACGGTAATAACATAATCTCTGTAACGTGCTACAATTGTGCAAAGAAGATGATGGAAATGAACAATTCCTTGCAAGCAAATGCCACTTTAATGTCTTCAACTATTTCGGCTCATGAAGATAATGAAACTGCTATGGATGATTCCCCAACGAAGGATGCTATGAGTGAAGATCCTAAATCCTTTATCAGAAGTGAACTTGCAGCTCAAGCCCAGTTTATAAATGCTAATACAGATAAACGTATCAATGCCCTCCCTGCAGACATTTTGGCACTTGGAACAAGAGTCGGTAACTGTGAAAATCAAATTAAGGACATCTACTCTCGCATTGAGCAAATCAATTGTTCCTCTAACA
>JAPYYZ010001828.1:0-17383 GCA_030522705.1 Eretmocerus eremicus | reverse complement strand
CGCGGGCACTTGTCGCTGGATCGCCGAGCTGGCCGCAACCGATACAGCTCGCGCAGTCATCGCGCTCGCGATTCCCCGTGCTCGCGCCGGTGCCGCGTTTTTACATCCTCAATTTTCTCCGTAATTTCTCCCAGTGCCGCGACTACGCGCCCTATCTAGCACCCCATGTACGCCACAGTTAAGTGATCAAATCACCCAGTTTTCAGTAAACCTGTGCGTAGTGTTTCAGACAACCCGATCCGTAAATCGCTTCCACATTTCAACGAGACCACGCATTATAATTCAGAGTATGCTCATATCGAGCTTCCACTCAAACAAGTATACTGCAGGTACAATCGTCTTAACTTTTCAGTGAATGTCACTTTCACTTCAGTGCAACTTCTTATGCTTATACAATTATTTACAAATGATATAACCTCACCAGAGAGATAGTATCTTCGATTATTTGCACCGTATTTTATCTTGAAAATCACGGCTTTGTCCGCAAACAATTGTAACGGCTGGAATGAATTCCCGTACCTTCAGGCCTAGTGCAATGCCTGGAAACTTTATAACTACTGTTGCACATAATTGAGGCGAGGGATCGAGCATAGAATGATGAGTCGAGATTTAACAGGAACAAACGGTCGGTTCATTGATTCGAAGAGACACGGTGCTTCAAGAGCACGAACGGGCGCGAGCACGGAGAGAGCAATTCGGGCGCAGCCCAGGAGAGAGAGAGAGAGAGAGAATAATTCGCTCCGATGGCTCGCGACTCGCGAATTTGCTGTGAAGCTACTTTTCTCTCTCTCGCTCTTACGTACTTACGGGCTCTCTCCTCGGATGCTCGTGCTACAAATGCAATGATGATGAGTACATATTTACTATGGGACAGAGGAGAGAGATGACGGTGAGAATATCCTCTCAACCGTCACACAATATCTAACTTGACAGGAAATCTCAGTTTCATGCTAACGATTAATATCATTTCTTGAATGAACTGAATCTTTGGCTCCAACACCGAAACTAAAAGCCACTGTCGCTACAATCAAATGGTATAGAGTGAAATATGATATTAAGTATCAAAGAAAGAAATCTTTGACTCCTCAGCACCACTAGGTATTTTAGGCTACTCTGAGGATCTGAATGATGTATGTTCTTGGCCAACATCTTCCAATTCGAGAGATATTGATCGATTCCTATAGTCCACGCTCATAACTTCGTTTTTCTTGTAGAATCCTACAATTTTGACAATATTATTGACCATTGGCTTTGCCGGAATATTATGAGCACAGCGAGCAAATTTACTGAATGCTTTGTAGTTATGACCAGCTCTATCCCAGAACTTCTCATTAGAGTACTTATTCAATGAATTGAACAGCTCTTGAAACTCTCCTAATTTGCCCATAAAATTAGATGGTGGATTCAAAGAATATTTGCGTTCGGCTAGCTTCTTCACAACTCAGCTGATTCTTGCGCCTGGGTCATGTACTTTGTATGCAACTTATAATTAAATAACAAAAGGACTAAATGGATTGGCTCGATGGAATCCTTAATGATCAGTCAAACTTTCTAGCTATTCTCATGATTTTGAGGAGAAGCGAATCCTTGAACGAATTTCACTGCATGAGACGCCAATCGGCAACAAGCGATTGAGCTTTTCAATCCGTTCACATTAGCGATATATTGATGGGGAACATCAGCGATTCTTTTATGCATATAATGCTTCATTTCGTAGCTATAGATTTTTTTTGTACATTTTAAGTAAAACTATCTCGCGTCTTATTCGTAAATGGATATCTTTATCTGTAAAAGTGAAAAATTTTTAATCGGTGCGGTCAAAAATTTCTAGGGTGTATTATATTGGTACCTGGATCTGAGGTTGGTTTTCGAGTGATCTTTGAAGCCTGCGTTTTTTATATACGAAAATATATACCGTGACAAAGATGAGTTGGCGCATATTTCCAAACGCCTATTGTGATCTGGAAAATGTTGAAAAATTGTCCAAACCCCGCCGGAAAGTGGATGATTGTTGTGAAATTTTCTCGCAAATCGAGTTCCGGAGTCAGATTCGCGATATCTTGTTTTGGTCCAGAGTTGGAAACTGATCTTGAGATGCATGTTCTTGCTATCTCGCAGGGTATTGGTCCGATGTCAATTCTGATTATTGCGTCGAAAAGCTGAGAACATTTTGAGTTTAGTGAGTCTTTTTTCGTGTGGAAATGAATGGAATAAGCACGCCAATCTCTAATCCGGAAGGATCAAATCATAGTTTGAGACGCTCATGTGTCGCTCTTGTGACGCTTTGTTCATTTCCCCGGCAAATGGCGTCTGCTAGTCCGGTGATCTGCTTTCCTATCAGCGGGGGCGAATTGTGCAAGTCCGAGTATTTGTGAGTCAACTCAAGTGCGGGAGGTGATTGATATTTGAAGAATCTCTCGCGGTAGAGCCTGCTGTAAGTGAATCGTGAGCAGATCGCAACTTCAGGCATCGGCATGGCGGGTACACGCTGCATTCATGATTTTGACGCACCTTGCGATGCATCATGGCGTGAGTCGCAGTCAATACATGGGCAGCGGGACGATTTAGTGAGTGAAGTGTCGCGGGACTACCCAAGGGCTCATGGCACGCTATGCGGATGCATCCGCATAGCGTGCTGTCGGGCGCCCTTGCATCGTTCCGAGGCATGAGTAGCAGCCGACGCTGTGTGCGACAACGTGGCGACAACGTGGCTTTGTCGGAGTAAGTTGACGCGAGCTGATGCGTCTGGTATTGCATGCTGTGTAGCGTTGTACAAACCCAAGAGGATATCCTCAAATGAAGAGACGTGGAATGGAAATTTGCTGTCTGGTGTGCCATTTATTATTGAGGTTAGTTATTCCTGCATGAAGTGGGGTTGACATCGACGCGTGCGACGCTGATGCTGCGTCCGCTGCAAAAACCTGCAAGAGTGGCTAGTAGCTGTTGTGCGGCAAAGCTCAAGGTGAGTACCTATTCGTACACGGAGCCACGTCTGCCACACGGAATGCTAAATCCACGTGAGCGATTATGTAATCTGTTTCATGAAATTGTCATTCTCCGAACGTATCCTTATTCTGCTTACTCTTCCGTTCTCAAATTCATCTTAAAAGGGACTCGATGCTCCATTAGAGCCAGTAGCAGCTTTGAGTCCTAGCCAAGATCCTCCGTCAGCCTGACCAGCACTCGCAGGACATTCGGCAGCTACTCGCACGGCCCTCCTGCGATATTCGTGCGGGATCTCCGCAGCATCAGTTGAGGTTCGATTGAGCATTGCATTTGCCCTCTCGATTCTCATTCTTTTTAGATGAATCTTAAGAAGTCACATTATAATTCGGTCCACGTTATGCGACCTCAAATACTATGACTTTTAGCACTATCGTCCACTGAATCGTTGATTCGCAGTTGAGAGAATTTGCCATCAGCCTGAAGTGACGAGATTCTTGTTCCGCGTGAGCGCCAACCTAGCCTGTTTGGTGGGATTCGTCTTCTCACAAACGGCTGCCGTCTGGATAGTGCTCGAAAGAGCAGGCGCCGAGACGTAAAACTGAGAACTTATATCTTTTCCCGAACTTCTATTCATCCATCCTCAATTTTCCTAATTCATTCTCTCGAATAGCTCCACGTTCGATTGGAGGCAGTCGCAGCCCTGAATCATAGCGACGATCCGACATGAAACAGACCAGCACGCTCAAGACACTCGCTAGATATTTGCACGGAACTTCTACGATATTTGCGCAGGATCTCCTCAGCACCAGTTGACAATGGATTTAGCCTCGCATTCACCATACTGGTTCTCAATCGTTTTCGATGCATCACTAGTATCCATATCGAAATTTTGCCCACGTTCACATTTGTTAGCAATACGAAGCCTGAAAGTTACGAAACACGACAGCGAGAGCTAGATTCGAGCGGCTTCTATTCGCTGTCGAAAGTGCAGTGGGCTTTTTACAAGAGTTTTCGGCTCGTTTGTCCGTTTTTTGTGATATCAGAGGATGTGTCTATCGATTGTCGGACCGATGTGATTGAAATAAGAACAAATGTGAGCAATCCGAGGCCTGCAGGTCACAAAACTCGACAGCGAAAGCTAAATTCGCGCAGCATTGGTTCGCCCCCTAACATCCTACGGGCTTTTCTAGATTCCATCGACCAATTTGATAGTTCCTGATGATATCAGAGAAGGTGTTCATAGATCCCCGGACCGATGTGATTAGAATAGGAATATCTGTAAACAGTACGAGGCCTGCAAGTTATTAACTCCACGGTGGGAGCAAAATTCGCGTAGCTTCTTGTCGTTCCTAGAAATCGAGTCGGCTTTGATCATTTCTCTCGACTTCTGCAAAGATTTCCTGTGACATCAGTGAAGGTGTCTCTCAGTTTCAAGACCGATTTGGTTAGAATAAATCGACCTGTAAGCAACACGAGGCCTGCGAGTCACGAAACTCGACGGCGAAAGCTAGATTCGCGCAGCATTGGTTCGCCCCCAAACATCCTACGGGCTTTTCTAGATTTCATCGACAAATTTGATAGTTCCTGATGATATCAGAGGAGGTGTTCATAGATCCCCGGACCGATGTAATTAGAATAAAAATATCTGTAAACAATACGAGGCCTGCAAGTTATGAACTCAGCGGTGGAAGCAAAATTCGCGTAGCTTCTTTCCGTTCCTAGAAATCAAGTCGGCTTTAATCATTTCTCTCGACTTCTGCAAAGATTTTCTGTGACATCAGTGAAGGTGTCTCTCAGTTTCAAGACCGATTCGGTTAGAATAAATCGACCTGTAAGCAATACGAGGCCTGCAGGTCACGAAACTCGACAGCAAAAGCTAGATTCGCTCAGCATTGGTTCGCCCCCAAACATTCTATGGGCTTTTCTAGATTTCATCGACCAATTTGATGGTCCCTGATGATATAAGAGAAGAAGTCCATAGATCCCCGGACCGATGTGATGAGATTAAACATATCTGGAAACAGTAAGAGGCCTGCAAGTTATGAACTCCACGGTGAAAGAAAAATTTGCATAGCTTCTTTTCGTTCCTAGGAATCAAGTCGGCTTTAATCATTTCTCCCGACTTCTGCAAAGATTTTCTGTGACATCAGTGAAGGTGTCTCTCAGTTTCAAGACTGATTTGGTTCGAATAAATCGACCTCTAAGCAATACGGGGCCTGCGAGTCACGAAACTCGACGGCGAAAGCTAGATTCGCGCAGCATTGATTCGCCCCAAACATCCTACGGGCTTTTCTAGATTTCATCGACCAATTTGATAGTTCCTGATGATATCAGAGAAGGTGTTTATAGATCCCTGGACCGATGTAATTAGGATAGAAACATCTGTAAACAGTACGAGGCCTGCAGGTTATGAACTCCACGGTGAAAGGCAAATTCGCGTAGCTTCTTTTCGTTCCTGACAATCAAGTCGGCCTTGATAATTCCTTTTGATTTCTGCAAGAGTTCTCTGTGACATCAGCAAAGGTCTCTGTCAGGTTCAAGACCGATTTGGTTAGAATAAATTGACCTGTAAAAAGTACGAGGCCTGCAAGTCACAAAACTCCACGGCGAAAGCCAAATTCGCGTAGTTTCTTCTCGTTCCTAGGAATCAAGTCGGCTTTAATCATTTCCCTCCACTTCTGCAAAGATTTTCTGTGACATCAGTAAAGGTGTCTCTTAGTTTCAAGACTGATTTGGTTAGAATAAATCGACCTGTAAGCAATACGAGGCCTGCGAGTCACGAAACTCGACGGCGGAAGCTAGATCCGCGAGGCTCTCGTTGGCTCCCAATAATCCAGTGGGCTTTTTCAAATTCCTCCGACTAGTTTGATTCCGTCTCCATATAAATAAGAGTGGGCGAGATTAGGACTTGTCTAGAGAAAATTAGCCGCCTCCGAAAAGGTGCGGATAATCGTGAACCGGAGCAGTATATCTCAAATATATTCTATCTCTGGACAGCGTTGCAGTGTAAACCAAAACTCATACGCGAATTTTTGACGGTTGGGTTTCATACGTGAATTCTCTGAGCTTGTGCCCATGCGCAGACATCCTTGTACACCAGTCCACCTGTTTGGGGCTCATAAGCGAGTCGGGAAAATTCAGTTATCGTACGGGAATCCATCGAGCCCGGGTTCATGCACGAAGATACTCGTACGCGAATCTCCCTGTCTGTGGCTCATACGCAAATCTTCGGGTTTCGGTTATCGAACGCATATCCACCGATCCTGGGTCCATGCGCAAATAAACTCGCTCGCGAATTCCCCTATCCGCTGTTCATACGCAAATATTTGAATTCTGATTATCGTACTCAAATTCCCTGAACGCGGGTCCGTTGCTAATATCACTTCCTACTCCTACATTAATCGACTAAGACAGCCCGGGACTGATCCTAATCAAATTATTCTCTCCCAAGCAGGAATCATTGTAACTACAATTTGGTTTCCTGAAATATCACTCAGCACCTCGGACAGATCAACTCTTGGTTTTGCGAGTAAATTCGATGGAAGTGGCGCTTGGATGGTGGAATTAGGTCAAATGCCTTACTGGAGTCGAACAGTAGTAGCAGGGCGATCTTCTTTCTGTCGATTCCTTCTCTAATGTCATCCGTCAACTTCAGAAGAGCTGCCTGGGTACTGTAGTGTTGCTCGAAACCAGTTTGGGAGCGATCAAGTGAGTTCTCATTTCCAAAATGCTCCGTGATTTGGTCATGGGCGATCTTCTCCAGAACCTTAGAGAGGAAGCATACCAGCGCGTACGGACGGAAGTCCGAGACCGCTGATGGAGCTGCAGTCTCTTTCCATGCGATCAGCTGTGCTTGCTTCCAAGCCTCAGGAAAGATGCCGTGAGCGAAAGAGGAGTTGAAAATATGTACAATGAGATCACTTACGGCTGGAAGAGCCTTCACGATCACGCTTTGAGGGACCTCGTCCGCCCCGCGGGCTTGTGAGGGAAAATGTTTGATGGCAAGGACGACTTCATTGAAATTCGTAGGCTTGAACTTGAAACCCACCTCTTTGGCGTGATTCGAGACGGAGACCCCCGCAAACTGAGCGTTCAGCTCATCCAGTGTGAATCCTTAAGGTTCTTCCTCTTTGGTCTTGGGAAAGGGGCCGAAGTTGCACATTTCCTTCCAGATGTTCTTATTTTGGTCCAGAGAGTCCAAAAGATAACTTTGAAGGAACGAATTACGCTCTTGCTCTAGGCACACGTCAATCTCTGCTGAGTCGGAAGTCCTCATTTTGGAGCTCGAAATACTTGCGCTGATTGCGATGGTTTCGCTCCCAGCACCTACGGGTCGCATCTCGCTTATTCATGAGTGCTTTCAACTCATGACCAATCCAAGGAGCATTGCCTTTACGGGGTTTCACCGTTCCTTCAGGCGCTAATCCATTTGAAACTATTCTCAAATTACCACTCAGACAGTTGACAGCGTCTTCCAAGCTGATTTCAGCAGTTTCAAGAACTGACCAGTCGCAACGTAGCAAGCGATCATCCAACTGCTCCGGAGTAATGTTCCGGGAATCCCTATAAGTGGAGAAATCCTTCGACGGAGCAGGGACGAAGTCGTTGATGGCGACGTCAATTACCGCGTGCTCTCTGAAACTGGGCAGCAATCTGTTCTGGAAGTCAGTTATGGTGTCGCTCTCATCTGTATAAATGTGATCAATCCATGTGTGAGACACATTGGGGTTGTGTTGGCGAGTTGCGCCATGCTGTTCTATCTGTGAGGACAGTTTTTTCGTCAGTGCAGTCAAAATTTTGGTGTCAGGATGAGCTCTGTCAAACAAGTCTGCTTACTAGTCCCGAATTATAGCTTTATCACTACACAGCCGACGTGATGAGCTGAGTAGCCCTTCTGTATTGCGATCCCAGGGGGTCTATATGTAACCGCTGCTAATATTGGGGGGAGCTACCCTGCTGGACGCTACAAAAAAAATACTCAGGCTTTCCGTTCCCCACAGGTTTCCCAGGGCCAGACGCATCAGATGGAGCTAGTTCCTTCACATTGGAATCGTTACGCACATACACGGCAACCTCGCCACCATTCTTGTTACGATCCTGCCTGAGCAGTGAAAATCCTGAAACCTGAACGAGACTGTCATCTACGAACTAATCTAGCCACGAATCAGCTACTCCGAAAAGATGTAAGGAGGGATCTTGAGTGACCAGCTGGCGAAGTTGCTCAATTTTATCTCTAAGTGAGTTACTATTCAGAGACCCCGCCTTCAGAAATTTACTATTCCCTCGTAGCTCTCCAGCCGTCTTCCTCAGTCAGGGAGCCCCACCGATGGTCCTGTTGGGACTACACCCGGCTCCGGAACGGTGGAGCCGTTCCCGGTCCGAGGTCTTGGGGGTCCGATTTGGGGTCGCTTGACTCGCCTTTCGAATGACATGGAGTTTGGTAAGGGATTCAAACGCATGCGCTGGGTCACCATTTTCGCGCTTGACCCAGGAACGTCCGCCACTGTGACAGACGTATTGAATCCTAAACCCCGAGCCAATCATCTCAAGCGTATGTACTCTCTATACTTTTCACGGGGCAGCATCTCATTGATAACAATTCTCCGATGTGGCACAAGACTTTTGCCTCATAGTCGAGGAAAGTCGGCTCGATGTTGTGAGCTGTGAAATGATTGTGGGCGACCGAGCGCTACTTTTGCATCACCTCCCGAACTGGGCAGCTGCTGGAGAGTTGGACTACGCACGATGGTGGAGCGCGTTGATTCGTAGCCGCGGGCTGAATCCACTTAAGATCAGGCAGCGAAAAAATTTTGAAAATTCAATCGGCTCCGCTCTGAGATATATGATTCCAGAAACAAAATGATGAGACACCTATTTTTTTGTTTCACCCGAAATCGATGCGTCTCAAAGATATTCAATTTCTGGGTTTTGAAGCCTCACCGCGTTTCTTGTGAAAATTGGATGATCGGAATTGAAAAAAAAAAATTGATGAATCATGCTGATCTCCGTTAATTTCCAAAAATCTCCATCCATATGGTCAGATGAACTGAAAGACATGAGAAAAAAAACAGTCATGGCGCAGGAATAGGTCGGGAATTAGCGGAAAATTGAATTTCCACGTAAAACACGAACAAATCGTCTTCTCAGAAACAACATCTTTTTTTTTGCTGAAAATTTCTTTGTAGGGGCACAATGTCATGACGGATATGATGCAATCAGTTCCACTAGCTCTGAATATTCGAGGGAGGCGCTATATATTTTTTTAAATCAAAAAGTAGCGAAAATCACAATATCCGTGTATATAGCACAGATACAGTAACTCAGACGGCTGTACAGGTTTGTTAATTCATCTTTCTACTCGTTGTCTATGGTTAGAATAATCCATAGGCAGTGTTAGAGACTTGCGGACGTTTACGCGACTCCCCGAGAAAATAGTCGCGCCACATTATCCTACCCGATGTCTCGCGAGCGACACAATGATCTCTTCCAAGTTCGAACAGAACAAATGTCAGTATGGTTTGGGCAGTGGAGGTATTCACTCCTCCATCTTTTTTCAATAGGGGTGTCATCTCAAAGCGGAAGAAAATTCCCAGAACGTTTGGAATGCTCAGATTTTTCGGACGTTCATACGAAAGCAATCTATGCTAGGAGGGAAACGAATGAGTTTCTTAAATTAGAATGCTTTGCTCCTCTCCTGAAATGCTCGTACCCCGGAAAAGATATAAGTAGTGAGCCATATGTATGTAAAGATTGTTATCGCAAGTTCGCTAATAACTTTCGTGTGTCATTTGAACCAGTGATTATTGACAATAATCCTAATGATAGTGGATGCTTTGATGACGACGTTCGTATCGACCCCTCGATTAGTGAACTCAAAAATCTCCCTAGTGATTGTCATGATAATGATTCTGATTTTGAACCAGATCGGATTGATCTATGTCAGGAGATAAGTAAAGTTATTGCTAAGTTTGAACGTGTCGTATCGCCGTTGAGAATTCCGCGAGTTCATAAACAGCAGTATGCAACAAAGAAGAGGAAGCAGATTGTCGAGTGCCATACAGAGCAAACGAGTGAAAAATATCCGAAGATTTGTAAACAAATTGAATTCACTAACCGAGGTGTCGAGACAAACGCCATCGTCAAATCACCCACTACCATGCGAATTATTGTCACTTAACACTGGTGAAAAGGACACTCGAAAGTTATTAGCGAACTTACGATAACAATTTCTACATACGTATGACTCACTACTCATATCTTTTTCGGGGTACGAGCACTTCAGAAAAGAAGCAAGGCATTCTAATTTGAAAGCCTGCTGAAAATAATTCACTGGGATCCCAGCTCCACTGGGACCTGAGCCTGGGGAAATTCTAGACCAGAATAATTCCTGCGTAGAGCACTTATTGACATCATCTGCACATCAGCTAGCAAGTCAGTGCTCTACGCAAGAATGATTTCAATCTAGAACCTTCTCAGGCTCAGGTCCCAGTGAATTATTTCCAGCAGGGGAAACTCATTCGTTTTCCTCCTAGCATGGGCGATTTACTTTTGATTGCTATGAACATCCAAAAGATCTGGGCATTCCAAACGTTCTGGAAATTTTTTTCCGCTTTGAGATGGCACCTCCATTGATGAAAGATGGAGGAGTGAATAACTTCATTGCCAAAACAATACTGACATTCGTTCTGTTTGAACTTAGAAGAGATTATTGTGTCGCTCGCGAGACATCGAGCAGGATAATGTGGTGCGACTATTTTCCTGGAAGATCGCGTAAACGCCCGCAAGTCTGTTACGCTGCCAATGGATAATTCCAACCATAGACAACGAGTAGGAGGATGAATTTATCAACCTGTAAAGCCGTTTCAGTCACTGTATCTGTGCTATATACACGGATATTGTGATTTTCGGTATTTTTCAATGAAAAAAAATATATAGCGCCTCTCTCGAATATCCAGAGCCAATGGGACGCATTGCATTATATCCGTCATAACATTGTGCCCCTACAGAAAAATTGTCAGCGAAAAAAATATGTTGTTTTTGAGAGAACGATTTGTTTGTGTTTTACGTGAAAATTCAATTTTCCGCTAGTTCCCGACCTATTCCTGCGCCATGACTGTTTTTTTTCTCATGTCTTCCAGTTCATCTGACCATATGAATGGAGATTTTTGGAAATATTCGATGATCAGCATGATTTATCAATTTTTTCCAATTTCAAACATCCAATTTTCCCGAAAGTCGCGGTGAGGCTTCAGAACTCAAAAATTGAATATCGTCGAAACGGATCGGTTTCGGATGAAACAAAAAAATACGTGTCTCATCATTCTGTTCCTGGAATCATATATCCCAGAGCGGAGCCGATTGAATTTTCAGAATTTTTTCGCTGCCTGATCTTAACTGAATTCAGCCCGCGGTTTCAACAGACGACTTCCCGTCGCGTCCTGGATCCCTCCTGCTAGATGCGCGCCTTGGCTGCAGGATATGGACCTCAGCAATGTCATCCCTCTCCAGCGCGGGGAGAAAAACCTCGAGTACAGCAAAAGAAATGTGGCGTACCTCTCACGGCGAGACAGAGGAATCCTTCCTCAAAGCACCATTGATAATTAACTTACTGCACTCAAGACCATCATACCCGGAACCTGTATTCCTCTTTCCGGCGCGTGAACAGCACGACGAGTCTGTTTTAGTCGGAAGATGTCAACTCAAAGATCGATGGGAGATCACTCGGCATTACAGGATGAATGATTGATAATATCATCACTTCGTTTCTGCAGAGTACTCTAGCTACCTGTCAATGATTCAGACAATTTCGAGATGATCTCACGTAAAGGTGTTTTGATCCAGGAGCAGCTGAAAATCCAAGCCGAGCTCTCCCAGCTGGAATCTCTGGCTCTCTTCGAGCTTCTCAAGAGTCGACATGCATGCGAACAGTTGATCACTCGCCTCATTCACTGCTGGCGTGTGAGGCGAGGTGGAGATGGCATCGTCACATCGTTTGAAGAGAGATTCAATTTGACCGAGCCTATTCTAGATCAAGACGTCCTGTTGGGAAAAAAGGCCAGAGTACTCTGCGCAATGAGTTGGCAATCATTACTCAGCAGTGGCGATGAGGCAGAGATGTTGCTTCGCGATATCCCAGCATTGCGCATCACAGTTAGCGTTGAGAGCGGCTGCGTTGCAGGAATGAGCCGCACTTCCCGTTGTTGAATATTCGCGGGCTCTGATCTAGAGAGCCCGCTGGTGGTCATGCTGTGCGGCATTTGTGCTGCATTAATTGGCAGCTCGCTTCGGTGTAGCGCAAGCGAGGGGCTTTCCTTGGAGGGAGAGCCGTCAGTGGTGGGGGACCTTGCGCTCCGGCCGGTGGTGTTGGCCCAGGGGGCGGGGTCGGATGGATTCCCCGCACCACGACCGCTGAGCCGCTCACGTGTCGTATGCGAGCTACACACACGATTATGCCAGCTCGTATCTTTTGTTTCACTCTCTCTGACCGATTCCACGCTGAGCCGTGCTGTCGCACTTTTCTGCTACGACGCGCCCGGCGATGGTTTCTTAATAGGCACTCCGCTCACCTGTGTCCAGCAATTTTTGCACGTCAGAGTTGGACCCGACTGCTTCGGGCATTTGGCGTGGCAAGATCTTTCGCAGGCTCCGCATTCTTTGCCGCTGCCTGTGCGCAGTTTGTTGCCGCACGCGTGACAAGTGACAATCGCCGGTCGCAGAGCATACGCAGACAGCTCGATTTCGGCGCCAAGATTCTCTGGCCAGATGTTGCCCGGGATGGCAGAATTTCCATCATCTCTCTCCGGCTCAAGTTGAAGCCATGCAGTAATGCTCCCAAGGTTAGAGCCTGCAGAAGGTATCCAATCTGCAAGAAAAATGCCACTCGAGGCGATGTTCGGATGGTGAAAACGACGCTCGAATACGGAGCGATGTGAAATGCGTGTGAATAGACTCACCGCCAAAGATTGATTGATTGAATAACGATTTAGTATGCCGTGGGCACAGCGGACCGTATGGCAACCTTTTATACAAAAGTAATACAGTTCACCTAAAATACTAACGTTATACTAGATAAATAGCAACATTCTCGCCAGATCGCACTAAAGATCAATCACACACATTGTTTCTAGACATTCGCATCACAATTTAGATCTGAAAATGTATATATATACGTGTACATATACACGTACCCAGCTCACACACAATGTTCCTAATCATAGATTATCAGAATTCAAGAGGTATCTACCTCATAGAACTATGAATGAATTGCGGTTTTGAAAAAATTAAATAGCACTATCAACCGAATTGCAACAGGGACTGATTCCCAGGAATTAATGGCGGGAGAAAGCATTTCCATACACATTGGTGCGGGCCCAGGGAACATGAGCCCTGGTCAAATTTATCCTTTCAAATTGACGGACAGCATCATTTAACGGTTTGAAAAGGTCATTCAAGTAACTTGGCGTCCCTGTGGCAAAGATCTTATATGCTTGTACGCAAACAAAATACTCCCGCCGACGCGCAAGCGTAATGCATTGCAACCGCTCGAAATAAGGTTGCAAAGCTACGCCACGGCGACAACGGAAAATAAATCGCACACAAGTATTGAGGAGTCGTTGCAATTTTGTCCCCAAGTATTTTGATAAATCATAATAAACTAAGCATGCATAATCAAAAAGAGGCATGATGAGTGCATTTACTAACATTTCCCCCACATATGCAAACTTCCTGATCCATGGTCCATTTTTTCCGAATATCCATGTACGCGAATCCCTCCGTCTGCGGCTCGTACGCGAAACTTTGAGGTTTGGTTTCCGTACGTGAATTCTATGAGCCTGGGTGCATGCGCAAATGTACTCGTACGCGAATCTCCCGGTCAGTGGCTCATATGTGAAACTTTGAGTTTTGGTTCTCGTACGCGAGTTTTCTGGGCCCTTGGTCCATGCGCGAATATACTCTTGCGCGAATTCTCCTATTTGCTGTTCATACGCAAATATTCGAGTTTTAGTTATCGTACGCGAATTCCCTGAACCCGAGTCCGTTTGCTAATATCACTTCCTACTCCTACATAAATTAACTTAGACTACCCGATCCTCAAGCCAAAGTCCTCAAGCCGAGGCTCAACTTCCAATCACCTACAGTGATGCAACTGGATCCGCCACGTCAATGCAGCTTAGCTCAAGTGCACTAGCAGTTCAGCCTGATTCCAAGACACCAATTACACGGCTGAGGCAAGTCGCCTATTTGGACTCCTTACTCATTCATGAATGATATTGGACTATTTGAGGCTGATTTAGATCGAATTCTTCTTCTTCAGGTAATATCATCCAGAAACTGCCAGATGGATACATTTCCCTATCAAAAAATTGCCCCGACAGCTGACTCCCAGCTCTTGCCAAGGGTTCCATCAGAGCGTTACTCCAATCTTGACCGGGTCGAATATTGAAAAGGATTCTATTGTACGTGAAAAATCGGATCAGAGTTCCAGTATTTGATCTTCGATCGTGAATAATCTCGTATGCAAAGAATTTTCAGATGTTGGGTAGCACAAATTTTTAAGCAAGCCTGCAAAAAAGGCTCTACGTGAACGGACGTGCTCAATGCTTCCTTTTGTGTGTGGTTTGACGGGCTCTCGCCTCCGCGTACGAGAATGAGTCAGGCTGTGCAATGAGGCACGCGAGGCAGCTGCAGATTGCATATCTCGTGCCCCGTTGCACAGCTCGACATGTTATTTTGTAAAATTTTGAAAGCATGATTACACTCTGAGAAACTTCCTCTTATCATGCCCACAGAATTTGCAACGAAAACCAAACCTCGAAGTTACGCACATGGACCGTAGACGAGGGGATTTGTGTACGAGAATATTCGCGCATGAATCCGAAGTCACAGAAATCGCGTACGAGAACCAAATCTCGAAGATATAACCTGCGTTCGACTTAAAGGACAAAAAAGTCCTAAGGACGTACTTTCTCAGTCTTAATTACTGAGTACGAGCCAATGGATTATGGAGCGCTTTGGCACCTGCGCTCCCGCGCTTGCTTTTGGTCAGCGCCTTGATTTCCGCGTTCGATGTCCACTACCATCCGCACTTCATAATGCCGATCTCAGCTCGTCTCGGCTCATTTCACGGACCTTGGTGACTTCGGACAAATCGGCTCGGGGTAAACCCCGTGTCATAGGTGCCACCTCCGTTACCTTACCCGCCGGCCCGGGAACCGATCTCTCCCCTGGGGGAGACCCGGGCCGACGGGGACAAGCATATGATCGACGATCGTAGGCTTACGCCTCGATATAGAGTGCCGGAAACCTCTGCCCGTCAGAGACCAACCCAGATTGTGGGCAACGATCTCCTAAGAGATCGGGGCTGACTGCCGCACCCCTGACTCCCAGTTTTGAACGATTTCGTCCACTCGACTGGTAGCAGCTCGAGGTGTCTTAGATCCGCCTCTCCCATGCTTTACCCCACGCGCCTATGAACCGCACACGAGGGGATTCGTGTACGATAATATTTGGTCATGGACCTGGGATGACGGAATACAGGTTATATAACTAAAACGCAAAGATCCGCATATGAGCCACAGACAAGCAAATTCGCGTACGAGAATATCCGCGCATGAGACCGAGCTTGAAGACTTTGCGGGCGATATCAGATCCCCCTGATTCGCATATGAGCGTCAGATAAGGAGATTTGCGTACGAGAATATCCGCCAGAGGGGAAGTCGTGCCGGATCAGACGGGGAGCTATTTGCAAACACGGAGAGTAGCGACGAAGCTGTCATCCTCGCGTGCTTGGGACGGATTTTTCAATCAAGGTGGGCGAAGTGACGGCGTTTTACATGAGCCCAAGGTTCCTTTTCCAACTGCATGTGAGCTGACAGGCAGCTTCACTCGCAAACGATTACATGCGCAATGAGTTCCTTGGATTGCAGATGTAGAAGAGTTTCTGGTGAAGCTTTGAGAGATCCTTTGCGTACACTGCAACGCTGCCCAGAGATTAGAATTATTCGAAATATTCAGAACTACTCCGGTTCAGGGGGGTCACACCTTTTGGGAGAGGAGAAATTTTTTCGGAGAAATTCCCAATCTCGCTCCACTCTCCCGTATATGAAGGGAAAATCAAACTAGTCGAAGAAATACAAAAAAACTCACTGGACTTTTGGAAGCGAACAAGAGCCGCGCAAATCTAGCTCTTGCCGTCCAGATTCGTGACTTGCAGACCTCTTATTACTAACAATTGTGAAAGTGGGCGAAATTTCTATGTAACCACTAGTGGAACATCGAGGATGATAGAGAACCAGTACGGTTAATGCAATGCTTAATCGGTTGTGAAATGGTGCTGAGGAGATCCTGCGCAAATATCGTAGGAGTGCCGTGCAAATAGCCACCGAGTGTCGTGAGCGTGCTGGTCTGTTTCATGTCGGATTGTCGCTATGATTCAGGGCTGCGACTTTCTCTGATCAAACATGGAGCCATTTGAGAGAATGGATTGGAAAAATTGAGGATGGATAAATAGAAGTTTGGGAAAAGATATAAGTTCTCGGTTTTACGTCTCGGCACCTGCTCTTCCGGGCTCTATCTAGAAGGCAGCCGTTTGTGAGAAGACGAATTTCTCCAAACAGGCTGGATAGAGAACTTGCATGCGGCGGAGAAGAAAAATGTGACGCATGGCATCGATAGAGGGCATCGATAGAACGACTTTACAAAAGACAGGATATTTCTAGACGCAATATTCATTTTGTGAGAGAAGATTGAAAATGCGTCCGATCCAGGTGCTCGTTCGAATTGAGAAGTGTCCGGAACCCAGGCGGGTGCGTTCCTATGTGCCGCTGCGCATGCGTACACGGACTTGTGTACACTGTGGCTGGACACGTGAACGCACCGTCTTTTCCGTGTGAGATCAGCATTAGTGTTGTGTGAGTGTTGTGTCCGTGTACCAGCTAAGCGACAAAACAATACGATTTGAGCGGATTTTCCAATCGATTGAAGACCGCGAGCGGATTTTCCAATCGATTGAAGACCGCTCAAATCGTATTGTTTTGGTGCCCAGCTGGTACACGGACACAACACTCACACAACGCTATGATGCTGATCTCACACGAGAAAAACGGTGCGTTCGCGTGTCCAGCAACACTGTACAAGAGTGCGTATATGCATGCGCAGCGGCACATACATAGGAACGCACCCACCTGGGTTCCGAACACTTCTCAATTTGTACGAGCATCTGGACCGGACGCATGTTTAATACGCTCGGAAGAATACTAAATGGCGACGGAAGAAAGAACTGTATTGTAACTCTGATATTTATAACCCATACTGCATTTGGGCATACGTAACTTTTTTCAGGGGTCCTGAAGCTGGCCCAAGCAATTGAGCACAATCACAAACTAACTATGCCATCTTTTATTGCTTTTTTATTGCTAATTTATTGCCGCATTGAGAA
>JAPYYZ010001827.1:0-15399 GCA_030522705.1 Eretmocerus eremicus | reverse complement strand
GATCATTGACGAGGAGTGGATACACACGATCACGCGTGGACATGTACCGCAACTGGTACACGACCACGCATGCTCGTGTACCACTCATTTTTACACGGGCATGCAGTTGATCGAACACCATCTCGCTGAATTCCAACCAGTGGTGATCGATCTATAAAATGAGTTCGTCAAAATTTTTACTCTACTCGAGATACCGATTTCATGCAAGGTTTCCGAGTATATACCCATTCACTCGAAAGATGGGCCAGAGACGGGTTTTTCTACTCTTTTCGATCATTCTGAATATTAAAAGACGGCAATAGGCATCCGACCAGAGCCCATCGATACTTGTGGCTCGTTTTCTGGACAGACAGGGAAGTTGTTGACAGTTCAGTACTCCGCTCCCAACCTGGAACTTTTCTGAAGTCTCTAGACAATTTCCTGCAGTTTATCCAGAACTCACGCTCACCAAATTTGACCAACCGTTTGAAATTCGCATTCATGCAAATCTGTCCTACTCTCTGACTCATCCATCACAAAGATGTTCGGACCCACATTTCAACGAGATCGATGAATAAACCCATCACTTTCGCTCTAATTTGCATATTAAAACTGCAGTGTTGTACATAGAGAACCAGTCATCGAAGAAAGCTCGTCAGAATATCAATAATTTGTCAACCAATCACCTTTCTATTTTCAATCTCAGCTTTGGATCCATCTAATCGTCGTCTCATCAACGAAAAAACTGCGCGTCGCACGCGAGACGAGTTTTCATCGCTCGGCAAAGTTGAGCGACGGTGTTAACAGTATTAGAGCCTCTCTCTTTCTCTCTCTCGCGCGCGCAAGTGGCACATTACGCGAATAAAATAGAGTTGCTTGCGGGAGCGGCTGGATGATTAACGAGGAGCCGCAAGCCGGGGAGAAAGATTGAAGCGCAGAAGAGGCCTCGCTCGGCAAGAAAGGAGATAGCGCGTCGCGCAGGTGTAAATTATCGATAATGGCGCATTAGAGCTTTTTGCTCGAGCGCTTGCAGCGAGCGCGCGAACGAGTCGATTTCAGTCAATTAGCGAGCGCTCACGCATCACCAGGCCGCCTCGGCGCGCTCAGAAAAACACCTCTCCCAACTTGTACCGTACACATCCTACCGTGGGTGCATACACCAAGAGCTTTCGCGTCCTATCGCGGAATAAATAACGAAATATCTTGACGCGACGAGCGCGTGGTCCAGAGCGCAGCTTCGGCAAAAACGCGAGCGTCTTCATCATCATTTCGCCTCGCGGCAGCTCATGATCGCGACGTGACTTCGATTCGGGCGCGTGCAGGCTCGCATATTACTTTTATACATCTTTGCGCATACTGCGGCCGGATCGGCCCTGTCGAGGGCCACGATACACGTGGTGCTTTTTATATGCTTGCGCTCTGCGCTCGTCGTGGCGTTACGCCGCCATAAATCGCCGACTATGATGGGCTACATGTGTCGACGCGCGGCACGCCGCGGATTTCTTGCGAATACGTGAGCCGCGAGCTTAAGCGCGAGGCCCCCATCTCTCTCTCTCTCTATCTCTCTCTCTCTCTCTCTGCCCACCTACACAACCCTTTCTCATTTTTACATCTCCCACGGATCGCTCTTGTCTCTGCTCGAGTGTATTTACCCTCGCGTGTCTGGCAGTCTCAGGCTGCATCAGAGGCTGCGAGACGCTGGACACGGAACGAAAACAGAGCGAGAGACACGACGACGCGCTGATGCACAAAGTATAAGCCCGTTCCCACGTGCGATCGCCGGCGCAGCTCGTGATGCGAGCGAGCTTTGATCTGTGACCTTTTCGCGGGCGTGTACACCGATCGCACTGAAAACTGTCGTGGCCCGATGGTTTGTGAGGGTAGTTTTCCTCAGGTCTAAAACGTATTCCAGGAGTAAGACCAATAACGTTGAGAAACAGAAAGAAGGGCTGAACAGCAATTTTGCAAGACCCTTGCATCGCATGAGAAGTGATCCAAGAAATGAGGGGCGATACATTTTTCTCCATTTGACTTGAATAGTCATTGGCTACAGATAAACTTAATCTCACCACGAGTCCAATGTACTCTTCGCGCAGTACTCAAGAAAATCGTAACAGGCAGTGCACTTTGCAGCTATCCGAAGTATTCCCACGAGGATCAATCAACCGAGCCCCGAGCACCGATTCAAATCTCCCGGGGAACTGCGTCTACTCGATCGATCGTTTTCCTGCTTTTTGGAAAACTCGTACTTCTGCTTTCGCCTTCTAAACATCCATACTGACCTCACACAGTTAGTACTATGGTATTTTATCCAGAGAACATTCAACTTTTTGCTAGGATCTCGGCCGGTCGCACGATGTCGTGTCGCGAATATAAAGCGCGAGCTGGCTACAATATCAATATTCTGCGCCCAGAACAGAATTCATAATCGAGTTGTCAAACGTGCTAATTTCACGTTTTTTACATCATTCCGAGTTCTTTTATCTCATCGACGTTCTATTTTTGACCACCTATCGATTCTTACGCGGAGAAAAATCGATCAGTGTTTGTAATAACTTATCAACGTCGCTCGATCCATCTCTAGTGTAAACAGCGATACTCGAGTCCGTGTCACTGGTCCAACGTGGCGCGACAATATGTCGTCACTGACGTAGAGTGCCATGGAAAGGGGATACGTCAAGGGCGATTGGCTCGCGCGTCGTCGAGCTCGTCGTTTTACTAAGAGCTTGAGCGATCGATCGAGGATCACGTCGGACTGGATAATGACCCCGCCAGCGGAATATCGATGCGAACCTACATACTTGGAATACGTAAAGAGCGAGCGTAAAGGCAACAAGACAACTCGTGTGTATTCTTGCGCGATGGGCAGTACGAGAAGACGTGTTCTCCGCAGCCGCGAAAATTGCATATCAGACGGTCATGAGAGTGTGCCTCATCTCGTCGTGGCGAGGCGGTAGCAATAATTTGCCCCGATTTTATCTCGCCGGAATTTCAGCCTGACGCAAATGCCCCTCGTAAAACTGCGTCGCGATGTCGCTTAGGGCGATCTACCTCTCTCTCGCTCGCGCTCAAAAACGCTCGCGACATGTATACTCGAGCTGACTACCAGAGCAGTTCAAAAGTGCAGCAGCAGCAGCAGGAGTAGGTGGATATTGTAGGTGCAGCGCTTGTTCACGCGCGCGACGCACATTCGCGACGACCGTCGCGAAAAACGAGCAACGCGCGGCAGCAGAGAGAACATGACGAGTCGAGCTAGATCTGCGGGCAGAATCAGCAGCTGGAAAGTCGCGGAGCCACGCCAAGATCCCGTCCGCGAGTCGGGTGGTCACCGTAGACACGCTGCGTGGTTATTCATCGCGGATGAAGCTTGGAGTGGCTCTGGGTATTCTCTCGTTGAGTATATTGTGAATGGAGGATCTAGGATTTTTCATTCGAATTTTCCGACTGAATTCTTCAGCTCATTTAGAGCCCTTGAAAAAGTGCCTGGGAAAAACCTTGACGAGAGCGACCGGATGGGATCGGGCCATCAGCTGAGCCTTTGAGTCATCGACGCTTATCCAAACAGAGAGTGCAATGACAGTCAATGGTTATATAGTGTTGAGAACGTAGTGCAGGCCCGAAAAAAAAATTGAAACGCTCGCTGCTTCCCAAGGATATATACTCGTCCGGTCAACCGCGAGATGAGAGTTTCGCGATAAGTCTAGTCGCGGCCCGAAAATTCCGTTTCCGCAAGTCCCAAAAGTATATCTCCGTCTCTCGCAGCGGCGGCAGCATCAGCCGCGCATTATCCTCGCCCGGGGCCTCCAGCGTTATATGGTCCCGGGGCTATTGTCTCTCTCTCGGGCCTGAACGACCATCGTTTTAGGATGATCAAACAAGTGAAGAGGCGCGCGAAAAGGGAGCGGTCCGTGACTTATCTCTTCGTCTGGTCTCTCGCGTCGTTATCGGGCGTCACCCGCGCCGCTCCATCTATTCCCGCGTGCACATTTTATGCCCGCGCATATAGCGAGAACGGAAATGCTCCTCTCTCTTTCTCAAGGAAGAAACGGCTCTCGATAATCCCAAATGGCTCTGTTTGAGCTGAGCGAGCAGGGACAATAAATACTTGGCGCTTCTTATCGCGCCTGGGCAAACTTTGCAGCGAGCTTCTCCCATTTGGGCAAATAGTTCGGCCGAGAGAAAATATGGCTCGTGCGCGCGCGCTTCGACACGCCAAGAGATATACAATGGAATCCTCGTTATTACACCTGTCTTGCGGTCCTCCTCTGAGACCAAATGAGCCCGATTTGGCGCCCGACCGACGATTTTTTTCAACAGTGCTTCGGAGTTGAGTAGGTATAAAGAGAGCGACGGATATTATCGGCTCTGTTTGCGGAGGGCGAGCCTCGTATACTAATGAGAGATTTTCCTACTGTATAAACGCGGCTAAATCTATAGTACTGAAGGAAATTTAATGCTTGGAGATTTACGACAGAGTGGCTCGATTGGTATCTTGCAAAAACGCTCTTCCGGTATGCGAAAATTTGGAGATCTTTTTTTCTTGTTGAACACACAATTTGAAGGTCAGACGAGAAGGCCAAAGGCAGCATTACACGGGCTGACACTTGCAATAGAATTCACTGTCTTCTAATTCCCTTTCACGACTCACTCGATGATGCTAATCTGTTCTGATGATGCTCGGTGAACCTTGATGATGCAACTATCCGACATAATTGGCTGAAACGAGGAGAGGAGAGATTTCGAAATAAAACGCGGTGAGGACCCGTGGCACAGTCTTTTTGTCCGCCTCAAATGGGGATACTCGCATATTCTATGGTACCTATGCTAGCTGTGACCTGTCTCTGCCTGCTACAGCCCATAGATTTGGAAAACGTGCAACTTGTACAGCGCAGACGCATTTTATCTTATATACGTGGGGAGCCCATGGCTACCCCTCTTTCCTGGGCGGCTATAGTCGTTATTGCTTCTTTCTTATATTCGCTCCTTCCCTTTTTTTCACGTCGTCCGTTCTCAATGTCTGCATCATCTCTCCGCGCGTGTGTATATCTGTTCGCAGGTGAGGCAAAAGTAGGAGGGATAGCCTGGCGCGCGCGAGACGGAGATAGATAGAGAAGGAGATCGAGGTAGAGAGAGAGGAGGCATTTTCAAAAGCAAACTACCGCGAGAGAAGCCGCCGCCTTGTGACGAATTTCGGATGTTGACTGCTGGAGAAATTCGATACGCTCGATCATATCCTCGGCTGGATCTCTGAAATGTGCTCGTCCCATATCTTGATCGCCGATACACACCATTGTCCGCGAGATCTCTTTCCTCTTCCTTCTTTTGTCGAATTTTTCGTCAAGATTTGCCCTGTCTCTTCACTGTTTGCATGCGCACCCTCCCTTGCAAACTCGAATTATCTGATACCACCAGGAGTTTTAGTGAATTTCTACTTCTGTTTACAAAGTTATTGGATACTAAAAATTTCTTTTCTTGTTTGCAAAACTAGGCAAAACTTGAGCGGAATTTTTATTCCAAGTTCAAGCATTATCGGACCGCTCGAAATTAATTCATCCGTAGAACCGCGATGAAAATCGGATCGCGCCGCTCGTAAAAAGGCCGGAGCGCGCGTGACGAAAGCTGCGCGGCGCATCATCTCCCGACGACGACGCACGGTGCACTGGGTGGCGAAGCTGCAGCGAACGCGCCATAATTTACAAATTTTTTGCTCAATCCCCTCGCAGACTCGAAAGGCTGCGTCCAATCGTCAAATTAAGCAAAATGTCCCGCTCGGCTGGAGCATCAGCTCTCCGCGCTCGTGTAAAATTGTTAATTTATCACACGGGATCGGCCGCTGCGAGGCGGTACCGCATCTCTCTCGAGGTAGGTCTCGCTCTCTCTATCTCTCTTTCTGGACGTGGACAGAGAGGCTGCCTCGGTGGTCCTCGCGCAGCCTCTTCTCTCGCATCTCTCTCGCTCTCGCGTGGGTGGCTCCGCGGGCTCCGGGAGAGCGAGCGAGAGAGCGATTTCGACGTCTCAATTCAGCGAGACCTCTTGCTGGGAGCGCGGAAAAGGAGGTGGAGAAGCGAGGCTGCGGGCCTGCCCGACCTTAACCTGCGCCTCTGACCCAAAAGCCGAGAGCCGGCGCGCGCGCGCCTCCTCTTCTTTCGGGCTTATCTGCATAAAGCGCGTGCAGGTGTCTACCGGCACCTTTGTGGCCCCTCGCTCGCGCGGCCCGGAGGCGCTCGCACAGCGCACCTCACTACCGTCTACACCTCTCCTCCGATCTATCTCCTCGCTCACCTCTGAGCTCCTTCTGCTTTTTCTGTGTATAGCTATGTATTGTGGGTGAGCTTTTTAGTAGGCGTATGGTGATTTCTCTACTGGCTGCCCTACCGCCGATCTAGAGATCGAGAGCAACATAGATTCCAAGATTGCGCGACCATCCTCAAAGTAACGATCTAGAACATCTTGCGCTGCGACAACTCTGATGGTTATCAAGATTGCGCTCCGAATGAAGGCACTGAGAGCGACTCTGTACCATCTTTTGAGTTTGTAATGTGCTGATAACGCTTGCACGGTAACCTAAACGAACTTCATTTGAAAATGTCAACGCGACGACGACGATTGATCGATTTCACCGATCGATCGGCCTCTTTTCGAACGTGTCTCTCGCGGTGCGCTAGCGTAGTTAATCTCAAAGTCGCAGTAGAACTATAAACTGAGAAAATATTCTTTCCAATCGAAGCCTCCCTCGGAAATCATCTTTATCACGGAAAGTCATTTGGTCTCAACAAAAAAAAACTTTTCCCATATCATACTAAACCACGAGTGCGCTAATATCAAAATTCTAGAGGGACGACGTTCGGCGATAATTGGAGAAAATGACGATGCCCAATTCCACGAATCGAGCGCCGTCTACGTCATTTCCTGTTCCTCAATCATCAATTTAGAATATCCGATGAATCATTACCGGTACAGTTTTTTTCCCTTCAAACGTCCCGCTGTTACGGCATCGACGCTGTCTCACCTCACTCCTCGAGGCGGCGGCTCGACGTCTCTGCTCTGGTTCCTCTTCCTCATTCAACTCATATATATACTTCTGAACCCACAGTCACTTCAACTGGACATGATACAGTATACAGTCGCAGTCCCAATGGCCACTCAGAAACTGGCATATTACTTCTCTACCCTCGAGTGTAACGAGTATACATGAGCCGGAGAGCAAACACGGCGCGACGAACGAGTTTGGCTCGTGCGCTCGCACAATCGGTTCCCACTGGTGCTCGTGTTTTCTCAATGAGCCGTCTCTCGCGAGTATGGATACGCGTAACCCCACGTACTTGCCGCAAACTCGGCTCGTTGTCGCGAGATATGTCTCCTCTTCCGTGTGTACCTGGGATCTTTTGCTGATCGCGCGACGAGTAATATGCCCCAAGATATAAATAGCCGACTCGAAGAGAAAGAGAGAGAGAGAGAGAGAGGGGGTGAGAGAGAGAGGGTGAGAGAGAGAGAGAGAGAGAGAGAGAGAGAGAGAAAGGAACAAGAGCAAAGAGCAGAATACAATCGTGCGCGACGTAAGCGTCTGACCACCTCTGTGACGCGCTACCGAGCATACAAATGCGTACAGCTCCTGGTTCAGCCTAGAACTTGCGTATGAACTTCTGCGCGGAATGCGGCTTTCTGGAGCGACTGCCGACTACATAGAGCTACAGAGACAGATTTCACTTTCATGCCTCATTAGACGCTGGCGTGGGCGGTACAACAGAGTCGCCAATGATTCACTCGTTCGTTCGATCCTTGAACTATTGTGCCGGGACAAAACTCGGATGAGCTGGTCATTTTTCTTCATTCAGTCTTCGACCCACGAGCTCGTCAGACCGCGGGCATCGTTCGGTGATTTACTGTGAGTCCAGTGGTCCTCGCGAGCGAGTCATAGTCGCTTCTGGAAGCGAGCACAGTAGTCCACCCACGTCGCTCAATGATTCCTCTAATATTCCAAAATTCATCTTCTGACTCGCTAAAATATTTCAGTTCTTCTTTGGATCGAACAATTCGACTAAGCTTTGCAATCACTTTTTGTGTTTCAGGCTGCAGGGAGACTGCGTTCATATACGCGATAACGAGCGCGGCGGTGACGCACAGCATTGCGAGGGCCTGCAGCGAGGGCAGCATACAGTCGTGCTCGTGCGACTACTCGCACCAGTCGCGCGGACCGTCGGGAGTCCGCGACTGGGAATGGGGTGGCTGCTCCGACAACATCGGCTACGGATTCAAGTTCTCCCGCGAGTTCGTGGATACGGGCGAGCGTGGCAGGAATCTGCGAGAAAAAATGAATCTACACAACAATGAGGCCGGCAGAATGGTGAGCAACTGGTTTCATACTTGTTTTGTTGTGTGATGTTGCCCATGTGATCGATTGCTTTATGACATTCATAAAGGGTGTAAGTCGATCGTTTGGTGCCTCGTTTGACTGTTTCGGCGACATTCGACTAGTCCGTCACTCTCTTATCAAAATCGACGTTATCTAAAGAAATCATGTCATCGTCAACTTCAGAAACAATGATATTGAATTTCGCATGAGCGCTGGTCATTTTTCAAAGGGCTCCCAGTGCCGACGACGCACCATCTTGTGGTTAATGATCCTTCTCTCCATGTTAATCAATGGAGGCTGTTGGAATATGATGGCGAAACAGGCCCATCATTGGGGTATTTCATACAAAGTCCAAGTGCATAAAGACGCAATGAAGAAAATTTATCACATTTTCTATGAGAGATCTCAATATTATGACATTTCTCCTCACAGACCATAAGCTAATTTTTGCATCCTTTTATGCACGGAACCTTTTCTATTGGTAAGATAATACCCTGCAAGTGGGCCCGGTCCGCTCTTTAGTTCTACTATCATAATTATATCGAATCGTGACTTATTATCAAATCATTGATGCACCAATGATTCGATAACAAGTAACACCAGTACACCTGTTCTATACAAGATGGCGCATTGACCGCATGAGGGAGCACTCTGAAGCGCCATTTCTGGTGAGTGGGAACTTGTTCCGAGCACACCACTCACCATAAACGCCACCTAAGATTCGCATGCATTGTCCGTCGCGAGAAATTCTTTGCTGCAACTTGATAACACCCTAAGAAAATCACTCAAATTTCTCCTCTACAATCAATAAACACCAAGCCCGGAATGAGCTAACGCGTAGACTTTGTGTTTGGAATTTTGCAGCACGTCTCGACGGAGATGCGCCAGGAGTGCAAGTGTCACGGCATGTCGGGCTCGTGCACAGTGAAGACGTGCTGGATGAGGCTGCCGACCTTTCGCCAGGTGGGCGACGCTCTGAA
Organism: Eretmocerus eremicus; assembly: GCA_030522705.1. Classification (NCBI taxonomy): domain Eukaryota; kingdom Metazoa; phylum Arthropoda; class Insecta; order Hymenoptera; family Aphelinidae; genus Eretmocerus; species Eretmocerus eremicus. The sequence goes on along the minus strand of JAPYYZ010001827.1, from coordinate 6,087 downwards.
GGACCGATTCGACGGCGCGTCTCGCGTCATGGTGTCCAACTCGGAGCGCTCGCGGGGTGGCATGAGCAACGCCATTACGAGCAACTCGGCCAGCAACTCGGTTCACTCGCGACGGGGCGAGGGACTTCCCCGACGGCACCGCTACAACTTCCAGCTCAAGCCCTACAATCCGGAGCACAAGCCACCCGGCGTCAAGGACCTCGTCTACGTCGAGCCTTCGCCTCCGTTCTGCGAGAAGAACCCAAAGCTGGGCATTCTGGGAACGTACGGCAGACAGTGCAACGACACGAGCATTGGGGTCGACGGCTGCGACCTCATGTGCTGCGGCAGGGGCTACAAGACGCAGGAGATCGTCGTCGTCGAGAGGTGCAACTGCACGTTCCACTGGTGCTGCGAGGTCAAGTGCCAACTCTGCAAGACCAAGAAGACGATACACACGTGCTTGTGAAACGAGCCGGCCGACGCCCCTTACACTGCCAGTCCCGACACGGCTACCACTACCGCCACCACAACCGCCAATCCGTCGACGTCGACGAACTCGACTACCACCACGACGACGACCGTCGTATCGAATGCAACCTCTTCGATAACGACGACGACGACTACGACGACGGCTGCAAGCTCGACGAGCGAGCCTCGATATCAAGCTCGAGGCGACGATCGCTCCGAGGAGCGAGCTTCGGCGGCGGAGAGCGGAATCGTGTTCAGGGAGCAGGGGCGCTGGCTTCTTTTCGTTACAATTCATTGTTTATTCGTTCGGCTTTAGTGCGGCCCGAACAACGCGTGTGCGAGAGTGCGAAAGACATTTTCGGTGTGCTGGCCATCGTTCGCGCTCTTCAGCTTCTCGTGACTCTTTTTCTCTTAGGTTCTCGTGCAGTGAGTGAAATTAACCGTACCGCCCGCGACGTGTCATCAAACTTCTAGATTGATACGAGCGTTGGAGTGGATTTAGGGCCAAATGATAGTTTGGTCTACGTAAGGATTCTCCAATAGACTTTGGTGAGTGTGTATCATAGTAGGTTTAGACGAGTGCTGACCCTCGCTGTTGAAGATGACTTGTGTTAAATTGAAAAAGCTCAAGGTGTGCATTGCCTCTGAAGCCTGTATTCGATAACGAAACACCCGTTCCTTCCTGGCGAAGAAACTCGAGGTGCTCGATTTATTCCGCTATTCTCCAATAGCGCGGCAGCAAATGGATACTTTCGTCGATGGAAGCAACAACTGTGAATGTGTGTGAATGGATTAGCGTGAAAATTGATTTTTTCGACGGGATAATCCGGAGCCATTCACCAAGATGAATTATATTACAGCCTTCTTATCATATCCAGTATCACTCGAAAAATTTCAACTGCCAATAATAAAATTTCCGTGAATGATGTCAAGAGTAATTATGTTGAAATCCATAGCAACCGATGTAACACATTTCGAGAAATAATTACGAACAAAATTGGTGCAGAGTCAATGGCATCATAATTTCTTCTCTCCATTGATAACATGTAGCGCTCATTGGAATATTCGGCTTGTTGACACGTACTAAAGACTGAGATTCGTATAATTATTTCGTTTTCGTTTAGCCTATGCTACGATGATTTCCCTCATACAATCATGAATTATTTGAAGCTAATGTAAATATGCAAACTCCCATTAACATTTTTAATATTATCGACGGCAAACTTTTTTAAAACAGCTATTGTGTAATTTTTGATTCTAATATTCATCAAAAATGAAAGTCGGATGAAAATCATAGCACCTCGCATTCAGGATACTGGAATATTTTGGAATTCATCTCTATTGTATATATAATCATACCATGTTAATGGGTGATAGCCCATGTATTGAAAGAGACGATTTTCATCCGATTTTTTTAGCAAACGAAAGTTAACTACGAATAAATGATGATTGCAAATCTGATACTTTTAGTATAATTGGCATGAGTGGAATAATTTATTTTTTGAAGTGCGAAAGTTTATATAGTTTGTACATAATGAAGCGATATTTTTGGAAGTAGTGTCTATAATCAAAGTGCGTGACAGCCTCGAGCGATCGCTTTGTACATATTTTTCTATTTTAGTGTAACATCACAAATTGCCAAATTAATAAAAGCCATCATGTGCTCATTTTTTGTATTATAGAGATGTAAGTGTGTCTGGCTTCTGATGAAGAAGTCCCACGATCTTTCAAAAGCCAATTCACTTCTTCATCATACTGATCTTTTATTGAATTAATGCAATACTCGATTCGTCTTTCTGTGCAAATGATACATTGGGTATCTATTAGGTTTCCAAATTGCCGACTTTCTCCCAATGAAATACCCTGGTCACCTATTCTACCGCCACTTGTAAAATGACAAGGAAATCGTAATGAAAGAGGATATATTTATTGTACAAGAGCAGATTATTGACCAGCTCCAAAGTTTATGTACTTCCAACTAAGAAGAGAACCAATTATTCTGTGGAATTGTGCCTATAAATATGTAGAAATGTTGTGCATAGTTAACACACAGCTAATACAAGATTCTGAATCTATGAATAATAAAATATCGAATTCAATCAAAGTTTTGAGAATGATCTGATTCACCGATACCCACTTGAGTCCTTCCTTCAAATGAAAAGTTCCATCATATTGTAGGTAGCTCATCTAAAACGAATGCACGTTCTTTCAAATCCATTCCTCAATACAACCAGAGAATCAACTTGAACGAGAGATATATAAATTGAGCCAAGTTTCACTCGAGTCGTCAGCGCCGCTTTCGAATCTATTCTAACTATTTATACAAAACTTCGGGGCTCATGGCTCATATATGTGCTTGAATGCCAGATGATAACGCCATACACGTCGGAATCCCGACCGAGGAATTCCCGTTCTGCGGATACACGCGCATAAAAGGATCGCTAATGGTTCCGACACCCTTTTGCTCCTACAGCGCCAACCAGCTCGCCTGTACACGCACTTGTGTGTGCGTGAATTATAAATCGACGAAGCGGACCACCAACATCAGATGCTCTTTATCCGCAACTTTATCGAGCCTCATCGACTCTTTGCTAGCTTTTCGCTTCTCTCGAGAGCGCGATCTTGTATACCAGATACGCTAATTAGTTTCAGAAGACCAGTCGTTCTATTTAGCCGGCTCATCTACTCCTGAATTGAGAAGACGAAATAGAGGATACCATGATGCCATTTGTTTGTCGGAGACCTTATTGAAAGCATGCCAAGTCCCGGTTAGGGGCTGGCTAATTCCCAAAGGAGAAATTGATCAGGAGGTGTGACTCATTATCATTGAGGTCACTATTGAGATGCTGCGTAGATATTTGGTATGTGGGCACGTGGTTGAATCGAAGAGAATGGGTAGGAGGAGAAAAAATGAATGCCGAATATATATGCGGAGAGACACGACCAAACAGGCGGTAACGTGCCGATCAGTAAGTGTCAAGTGAGATTTCAGTCTGTTAACTCACGTGGAATCCAATGAAAGTGGCAACACCGGAATTTTAGACTCTCACATTCTCATTGGCTCATTGCTCTGACATGTAGTGGGAGAAAGGATAAATATTCGTTGAGAGATCGGCTCTTGATCGTGAGATACTCACCCAGTATCGTAAGATTGTAAGAGGCAGAAGCACTTCTTTCCAAGATCTTAAAATACTACAATGATTCGCAAAACGAGAAGTGTTTCAAGAGAATAAAGGAAACTCGTTCCCTAGCCGGTGGGAGCAGTTTTGAACTCGAGTCTGCCTTCAGTTGTTCTCGATCACATTACAATCTTGAGATATTTACAGAATATGGATGGCTTTTAGATTAGTAATGAGTCGCAAATACGCCCTACGAAAATAGACCATTACTCAGATTCTCTTATTGAAATTCTCATTCGATCCTATGATCTAAAGTATGAACTTTTGATTGCTCATGTGGTTCACACCATTCATTGATTTCTCAAACGTCTTTTGCAGCCCCCCCCCCCTATAAAATTTCGAGTTCTCCTTCAAGAGTTGGTTTAATCGGTGCGATATCGTAGCAAAATATTCAGTACACATCAGCAATAGTGCAAGGCAAGTCTTAAGACTTGCCCCATTTTTCTGGAGATTTTAGGTACGGGATCACTACGTCCTATCTCTTAGGATCAAGGTCGGATTTGGTCAGTATGCTATGTTGCTTTCCCTGGAAGAGACTTGCGTAGTCAAGTCTTTTCCTAAGCAGCTTGAATTTAGGGCCATGTTCTATGATATTTCTTGCAAAGATTATGATATTGTCAATATACACGGATAGTTCTATGCCTTGCAAGACGGCGACAATCAGGTTTTGCTCATTTTTTCTCATTTTTTTAGATAGCTTTTTGTATTAAATTTTTTATATATACATGTAGAGTTTCATGTTTTTCCGAAGAAAATAACTCTAAGCATTTGTTGTGGTCTACGTGAGCTTTTTGTTATTTTTCCATGAATTTGTTCACCAGACGATCAGGAAACGAATGTCCTGCGCATGTCCAGAAATCTAGAATTATACAAGTAATTTTATTGTCGATTCAAAATAATCTGTTTAAAAATTATCACTTGCAGAAGCCAATGCATTGAGACCAGAGTTTCATTGTTTCAGGGATTAAGCCGTAATTCCAATCCACGAGAAAAGAGTCTTTGACGAACATCCGAAAAGTTTCTCTGGTTCCTTCAAGGTCTTGCATTGCTGGTGCCCACGGGCTATTGATTTTGGAAGAGCTACAGCTTGCGACCAGTGCACGGGATTGACTTTTGCAAGTAGTTATTTTGAAGAAAATTCTTTTTTTGGCATTCTGTGCGTGAAAGTTGACTTTGCGCACAGTTTGGCAAGCCAGAAGCGGGCAACCTCACGAACAAGGTGCATACCGTATTTTATGCACTTTTGCAAGCACCCAAATATCGCAAAATTGCATAATAGTACATTTCGATAAGAGGGCGTAAAAACTGATTTCCGCATCCGAGTGATGAGTTTCCGGCCCGAGCCGTAGGCGAGAGTCGGAATCATCACGAGGATGCGAAAAATAGGTTTCACGCCCGTGTATCAAACTATAATTGTTGACAATCTGTCAGTGAGAATTGCCAAACTGTGCGCAAAGTCAACTTTCACGCACAGAATGTCAAAAAAAAGTTTTTATGCCCTTGTATCGAAAAGTACCATTGGCTTTTTGATGGAATCAGCTTGAGATGCTCGGAAAACATTGCGCATGCGCAAAAAACTTTCAATCTTGGATCGACCCAAAACTAAATCTGCAAGAAAAAAGCGAAATCGAACGTTGAAAAATGTTTTGTACAATTTTTTTCTAAAATATGCAACATTTTGCATAGTAGCATGTATTACAATTTGTATATGTAATATTTTGGTATAACATGCAGTATTTTATACAACTCTTTGTCTCAAAAAAGCAAATAATGATACCAAATTCAAAGATTGGTCGAGTATTCACAAAAAATCTACTGTAAAAAAGTAAGGAGACGATTCGCATGAAGCGCCTACCTAGGACTCTCAGAATGTGATGGAATGAGGCATATGGAATCATGAGTGTCTGCAAAAGAGAGTTGCACGTACGCGTGCCGCGGACTGATTTTTATCGCCAACGCCATACCGCCACCGTCATAATCTCCGAATGCTTTCGTCGCCTTCATCAGATTACCACGAGATCACGCGTGTCCCGAGCTCATGCGAGTGATGCTTACATGTTTACGCGTACGCATGTATCAGGCTCAGACTTCCACCAGTTCACCTACAACCTCCTTCTTCTTTGGAACCGCACAAGAACACCCCCACTATACGAATGTTTCTCTTACACACCACTCAGCGTTTGATCCCACGAAATGGAATATGACACTGGAACTGCTACGTTTTGATGAACAAAAATGCCTTATAAAATGATCGAAGATAATCAATCTGATTGTCAACAATGATTCAACTGGAACACCTTGCTGTGGATAACTCCCTTGTAATCCAACTTCTTAATAAGACCACTAACCTCAATCGATGAACATCTACTGGTAAATCAAAACTTTAATAAAAAGAATGAACGATCAGTTAGCTTTCGTGTTAATCACACAAGCGATTGAGATCAAAGCTCCGCGTTAA
>JAPYYZ010001826.1:0-14300 GCA_030522705.1 Eretmocerus eremicus | reverse complement strand
CTTACAAGGGGAGACCAAGACCTCCGGGTGACCAATCTTCACGAAAATTTTTTTACAGACTCGTACCACCTAGCATATGAAGAATCTAGAGTATCTCCTGCCAATGGGCACTCTGTTCCAAGATACAGCTACAGACATTAGTATTGCTAGTATATCTATATACATGACCTTTTAACACAGATCTATATGGGCAATGCTAATGTCTATAGCTGTATCTTGGAACAGAGTGCCCATTGGCCGGAGATACTCTAGATTCTTCATATGCTAGGTGGTACGAGTCTGTAAAAAAAATTTTGGTGAAGATTGGTCACCCGGAGGTCTTGGTCCCCCCTTGTTAGTGTAGGTTTTGACGGGTTCACGGGGATCATTGCGGAGATTGCGTACTCGCAGATTTTTTAGAAGGCGAAGTTTGCTCACTACTCTGCTCCTGCCGAAATTGAAATGGTCAATGAGGTATTCCGTACGAAGTCCATCCAGTGATTGAAACAGTAGTACCATTTCGAGCCCATTCATAGTGATTTAATAATTTTTTTGTGGTTGATTTTTTTCTTCTACTAACGCATTTCCAACCTCTTTTTGAGGTCATTTTGCTGAACCTACAGTTTTGGGTGGGTTCCGAACCACCGAAACCACCGAAAGGGCACTTATGAAAATTTACATTGGTGCCGGATGGGAATCGAACCCTGCAGGCCTTCCGCGTTAAAGGTCAGGACCTTATCCACTAGGCCGCGGTAGCTTCTTTTTTGTGGCTGATTCAAGAATGCTCAAGCCTAAAATCATGTTTTCAAATCAAAAAATCATCATCCGTGGCCATATGTACATTTTAAGGGGAAGAAAAAGCTCTGCCTTACCGGCATTCATCAAAAATTAATTTAAGATGAAACAAAACAGTGTTTCGAAAAAGTATCTCCAATCTGAACTGCGTACTGGCTGTGTAAAATTTTGGAGTGATCCGTGGAAAGCTTTCGAAACAATGTCGACTCTGGTTTAAGACCAGTCCGGAGTTTGTTCTGCCCGAGGTTCTGCCTTACCGATCGAGGGGGTCCAAGTGTATAGTATACGTCTCGCTACTTAAATTTTTACAAAACAGTATCTCTTTTCCAGATAAGTTGAGATAGTAAGCCCAACTCTGTAAGAAATTTCAAATCGTTTGAACGCTGTAGCGTTGCAAAACTCACAGTATAGCTCGCGAAAAATCAATAAAACCGAACGAGGATAGTCATAACCCCACTTCGACGATCGCCGTTATTGGTTTTCCGCGAGCCAGACTGAGAATTTTGCGACACTACAAAGTTTAAGCGATTGGAAATTTTCTACATAATTGTGCTTACCATCTCAAATTTCCTCGCAAAGATATGCTCCTTTCTAAAAATTGAAGTGGCAAGACGTATTCTCTGATCCACTCGATCGATAAAGTAGAACACTCTGGACTGGTCTTAATTATAATATACTCGCACTAGAGTTAGGATTACTCGAAGAGCTTTCCGCGGATCACTCCAAGATTTTACACAAAGATGCATTCTGCCAATACGCAGTTTGGATTGGAGCTACTTTTCCGGAATATTGTTTTGTTTTGTTTTAAATCAATTCATGATGAATGTCGGTAAGGTAGCGCATCTGCATGACCTTAAGTACGATTTCAAATCTCACTCTGAATTTACTGACTGAAGTAATACTGATTCAGCGCTGATTCAATGACGAATCATTGATCTATCCAATGATTTATCAGTAAATATTGATCCCATGCAAAGTAACTGAACTTCATTGTATATGCAATGAAACAATCATTGACATCGGCTACTGTCGAATCAGTGAATATCCAATGATTGAATCAATAATAAAATCAATATGCAATCAATTACTGATTAATCAGTGACTTCCGATGATTAAATCGTTGAATTTATGATCAGTCACTGCTGAATCAGTAAAATTCCTATGATTCAAACGGTAGGTTTGCCTTTCATCACTGATAAATCAGTACATATTCAATATTGATCCCAAGTCAATGATCACTTCGTTGTATATGTAATGATTCGAAGTAGCTTCTCAATGATTCGCAGGGAGAGAGTAGGGGGGAATCGAAATTATGAGCAGAATGTTTTATTTCGCAAGCGATACGGTCCAAGGATGATAGTGAAAAATTGGTCAGATAATACGAGCTCACTCAAGATATTTGACTTTGTGATCACTTTAAACGCGAGCGAGCGTCTCTTTGACATGACGTTGCCGCTATGCTTTTAACTGCCTTGACTTGTCGTTCCCGAAATGTCATGTAAAATTTTGTCATAAAACCGACGGTGTGAAACTATTTTGCTCCGTAATAAAAAGCCTTCCTTTGACCTGGACATACGAGGAAACATTGTCCACCCACTACCCAAATCTCGGAATCGAATCGTCACGACGTTGTTCGCGCATTCGAGACAACGGCCTCGTTTCCGCATTATCGGCACACTTCCGCCATCGATTCAATCGCTGCTATACTCGCTCGCGGCAAATCGACTCGCGCAACAGATTCAAATGCCTCTCGACAGTTTCTAACGCGCGCTCCGAACTCCGGTAACGACGAATTCGATTCAGTCTCTGCGCAGCGCCCGAGTTACCGATAATAATATAAGTAACGCGCATCGAGACAGAGTCGCGCAATTGCGAGCGAGGGCGGGCGGCGCGTCTCAAAGTTACGCTTGCGGCATCGCTCGCGACGCTACGGCCGAGTATATGCGAATACCTGGTAAAACGAGAAACGAGAAACGAGGAGACGTGCAAAGTCGCACACACACAAAAGTACTCGCACAGCTATGTGTGTAAATGAAAGGGGGGCGCTTACAGCTCGCTCCGCGGGTAGACGCGATTTGTATTAATTTCAAGGGAATTAGAAGTTACGCCTTTCGCAGCAATTAAAATTTGCATAAACAAATGTTCCGCTCATACCGCGTGCGCTCTCTCTCTCTCTCTCTCTCTCTCTCTCTCTCTCTCTCTCTCTCGTTCGCTGCAGTGCCCTCCGCACCCCGTGCTGTCGGCGGCGCGCACGTAGCTGCCACTATTTCCATTTGCTCGGTTTGCGCTCTCTCTCTCTCTCTCTCTCTCTCTCTCTCTCTCTCTCTCTCTCTCTCTCTCTCTCAATGCGCCAGCACTGCAAGCTTTCGTTCGACGCCTCGTTACCGAGATAATTTCGCAAAAATTTGGCTTACGCGCACCAGAGGGCTTAATTGCGATTGCCAGCGTCATTAGAATGTATGTCCAGCCGCGCTTGCGCTTTGCTCTGTTGGCAGTTCCAATTGATGCCTGTGTAATGCTGCGCGAAGCTGTGCAAAAAGTATGAACAGAGCGGAGGGCGATGGATCCACTCGGCACTCAATCTCTTCGCAAGCCCAAGCTTTCGTTTCTTTTTCACGCAGAAAGTCGGGATGGCGCGCAGAGTGAAAACCTCGGAAAATCATCCTTCAAATTTCAACGATAGATTAGAAATTTCACATTGAGAAGAACTTCTGCAGCAATTCGGGGAAATGAGAGAAAAGCCCGCTTTTTCGTGACGGCATTTGATTGAGTGCGAGAGACATTTTGTAGAAGAACTTTATGGTATTGAAATAAGTCGTTGCAAAAAAGTTCCTACAATACTTTACCGACTCGTACATGAAAACGACCCTTGAATAGAAGATCCCTAAGTGAAAACTCGTCAACAATTCATCAAAAATGCTTGAAAAGAAACCGTCCTGGTATGCTTCCCTTTCTGTGTTCTCTAGTATCCCTTGGTTTGGATCATTGAAATTATAACACACGGAAAAAGAGATTCAATCACTAAAATTTCCGTGTCTTCGACGACACTTCCGAGCTCAAAAAACCTCAAGTTACGGAGGATACAACCCTATACGAGCGCAACTTATGCCGCGTAATCTGTAATACGTAAGCACGCCAAGCACGTACTGCAAGTTTTTCCGCTCGCGAAAGCAATCGCGCGCGTTATATTAACTCAAGCGGCTCGACGACGCACCCCTTGCTGAGACTTCGCAATAGCTCTCGGCAGCGCACGGTGCTTGCATGCGGTACAAATTTTGCAACCTCTACCGCATGCTATGCTAATTAAATCGATGATGGAAGGTAAGCCATCTGTGCTGTAAACTAGAATTTCAACTAGAGAATCTGATTGAAACATGCAGATACCGATTAATCATCAATAAAACAAATCGTGAGAAGTTTTTTTGTCTACAAATTTAAATCTACTCATATGACTATGAGTACAACTTCTCAGATGCAAGGCTACGAGTTCCTGACCGTGCTATGGGTTGCCAGCGAGCATTTTATTTGAGAATACTGCAGAGACGTGAGCTCATATCATCTAGAAGATTGCACTCTATAAGCCACTTGTTTGACTCGTTCCAGTTATAACCTCGGTTTCTCATCTCGGGGGAGATATGCAGAATACTTTGCAACGAGAACGGATCGCATATGACAGAATTTATACGCGCGGCTTATGATCTGCGTTCCATTTCAACCTTGTGATGCTGTCGTGCGCGACTTAAGCTTATTTCGGCGACTGAGAATTCAAAACAATTTAAATTTTGTGATAATTACGCGCTGTATACAGAACCCAGTGGTCAAAATATTCCTCGTTTCAGGGATTCAAGACGATTTATCATGTATTTCAGAGTTCTCGGGTGAGATAGTAACGCAGCATTCGCGTTCAATTATTATATTTCATTTCCATTAACTCAGAAATCAGTCTTTTCCACTCGCTGTGAACTCCCGACACTCCTGCCAGAGACAAGCTTATTAATGTTCCGGCGTGGCGCACTTGGAATGCTTGTTGAGTATTACAACGTATGCGGGTCGTAGAGCAAGCTCTGACGTAAATTCTATTTGAATGCAAAGTAGTCGGATGAAGATTAAACGTGGCTCGCTCTTGGAATCTGCAATTTATAGAAGGAGCTGCGATTTAGGCCGAACTACCAGTGCATAAACTTTTTGTTATCCCATCTTACGCGCGATTTCGAGCTTGCTCACAGAGGTAGTTCGCATATTGATGGTTGCCTGAGATATTAATTCAGGGCTGGGACAATTTTCAGACACAGCGAAAAATATTGGAGGAGACTTCAGTAGGGGCCATCATATCTAGATTGCTTTGTGATTCTTTTTCCCCTCCAAAGTTGAATTGAGGAGATAGAATGTAGAATGGTCTGAATCGATGTGAGAATGGAAATGCCTACTCATTCGACCTCTGTCTCCGCGTTTCGATATCGAAAACTTCCAGGCTGCTTTCAGAGGGTTGAGAAAATTGAAAGCCAATACGTGGCGCAGTACTGCCATATTAATCCAAACTTGCGTAATGGCATTCTGAGGATAGGGTGGAAATACGCTTCTACTATCGCATCATCTAGAGGTTTTTCTTCTTTTATCATCTAGAGGTACAATGCAGACACTGGAATTTCACGTGCTGTTCTCGTCGTTGGAACAATGTATTGGGTTATTTGATCAACCTACAGATTGAACTACGAATAGGGTAGAGCTTTTCTTCTTACACTGGTAGGAAAGAATACCTCATAAGTATGCTCACATTGAGAGAACAGTCAGGATCACTTGGATCAATCATAGTGTTGAAAAATAAAAGCAACAACTTTGAGTGGCGGATTATTTCCATCTGATGCTGTCACGGTGAGCAAACCTCTCAGCTGTCATATTCTGTTTTCATCAGAAACTAATAGCCATGGCTGAGGGATTCTCATTAATTATGTTCCGTGTAGGAACGAGGATACTATCTTTATACACCGACGACTAAGAGTGAAAAAGAACTCTACAAAATCTTTTGACTTGAATGGAACTATCCAAAAGCATCTGACAGAAAGAAATTATTCAAAATCACCAGGCCTGCAGGGTTAGACCACGTAACTGCAGTGCTAAAACAAGACATGGGAAAAGTTCCGGAACCCCACTGGCTCCGAACGGCAACCAGTCATCGTGACCACGAGTGTCTGTGCCGAAACTGGAAGAGGAATCTCGTGAGAGAACTCGACCGCGACCATTCAAAGGTGAAGGCTATTTTTATTATTCAAAAGGTGAAGACTGTAAAAGCCAATCCCGATTATCAGCCGTTTTGGTATCTGTGGTACGCTTTTCGGTACGAATTGACCGCGGATCATAAGGGATTCCTGTACTTATACCTGTATATACCATTTTTCATGCATATGGGTGAGATAAGAATGTTGCTTCCGTGTACTATAGCTTTAGATTTTATCTTTTGAAAATCGAAGGAGACAGTTTTACAGTTTCAGCCGAATCTGCGACCCGTGTTAGCCTTTTCCAGTTAACTCTGAAACCTGGGATCCATTGATCGCGGTTGGCTACTTCAAGAAAATTTGACAAAATAAAAGTCAACTATGACTGGATATGATCGGATTTATATGAGGAGGAGAGTTATGAAAGCTATCTAGTGGAGACGAGCAAGATTGGTAGTTCAAACAAAGAAATAAAAATGGGGAATGAGTTTCCTCCATTATTATTTTCGAAAATCTTATTGATTCGAGATACATTGCGAGCTCTCAAATTCAATACAAACCACCACTTGAATCGAGCAACTTCATTTTCGAGCCAATTGTGAGTTGTGAGAGTGTTTGAGATCACTGGGAAGAACTTTACGTGATTTTGTATGTCTTGCCGGGGTATTCCTAGTTTTTTCCTGGAATACCTTTTCAACTGCGATCAAATCACGAGTTTTCGAATTCAAGTTAGACAATCCTAATGTTTTGGCGTTCAAACTCTCGTGCAAAATCACAGGTGTTAGGAAATATTGGAAAGTTTTTCTTTCATGTGGTGCGCACACGGCTTTCATGCGGAATTTGACGAAAAATTATTCTGCTCTCAGGGCTCGAGTTGTAAGCCACACATTGTCAAGATGTACGTAAAATGTTTTGATTTGAATGGATGGTCAATCGTTGTGGATTAGTCGAGCAGTTGTTGCGAAGCTTGTCATAAAAAGATTAGCATTTGTCGCATTATGCGGTAGCACCAGCATACCCTGTCGAAAATTACACAAGCCTGAATGTGGTGACAGTTTGAGGCTCGTGATGTTGAATTCCCAGCGGAAATTTTTCAATTATCCAAAGAGGTTCATAGTGAAAAGATGAGAAGAAAATATCATTGTTTCGCCCCGATTTCTCTGCTGGGCTCGTCAGTATGACGACGGAGGGATCTGTCATAGACAGTATTGGAGATGTTTTACGTTGGAAGAGAGGGTCACTATTAAAAAGGTGAGTAATATACTTTGGATAGACGACCGGAAAATTGGCCGCCACCTGGGTTGTAGACCGCGAAACAATGGAAAAGAGGTTCTCTGTGTCATTACTATCCAAGTCGCGATGAATGTTCAAAGAAATAATTTGGCTTGTGCCCGATGATTTTGCATTTGAATGGATGGTCATTTTTTGTAGTAGTGTTAGTACGTTATGATGCTACAGACATGAAAGAGTCTACCGTGAAAATTTCCGCTATCTTTGAAACCCTCTCCCTTTTTTTAATGCATGCTTGATTCATGAATGTCTCGCAAGTGTGGAGTGTACCTAGTCCATCACACCGATGTTCGCTCATTTAGTTTCAGGTGTTGAAATGTGGAAAATGGTCACCGTGCCATCGCTTCCTCAATCGGCTCTCGGGTCATACTCACGAATTTAGCGCTGACGAACGAAACGTTTATGTGCTGGATTTGGAGACTCTTCTTCCTCTTCACAAAGAGAGAAACATCTGTATCTAGCATCAATTACGGCATATATTTGCCCCCCAAGCCGTGAGTACGTTTCTCTCGGAGAGTCAATTAGCCTCGGGGCAATACTCAGCTGCGCGAACTCGTTGAAATTAGGTGATGTGATCGGTATGAGAGAGTTCGGACGTCAAAAAAGAGGGAGAGCGAGCGTAGTCGAAGCTCTGGGGCGTGCAAGAGAAAAACCATGAGAGCCAATCGCGCTAAATTCTTCACGTGAGAGCTATCGATTTCCGTTGCAACGTTTTCCCCTTCGTCTGCCTCTCTGGCTTGCAGTCGAAATCAACGAGAATCCGCACAGTGGCCGCGTGGCGTGGAATACGAAATCGAGCCCACGCCCAAGCTCGATCCGTTTGCCCTGTATACACATACAAAGGCGATATAGCCAGGTACTGTACCTGTGGATGAATTGGAGCAGCTTCTGAAAAATCCCTCGCGCGAGAGTAGTTTCGTACGTGTAAATGTACAAGAGCCTCGCGCGAATTTCGCAGGACAGAAGTTTATTGAGGTTCTCTTCCTGAATAGGTATACACATCCTTCGAAAACGTCAGAACACAGGCTCTGCATGAAAATTGTATCTGTTGAGTAGTACGAGTTCTCGGAGTACGCATTAGTGTAGGTCGAAGAATGGAGATTCCGGAAAATTGTTGGTGGCGTTGTCGGGAAAGTTGTATTTTCCATCGACTGTGCGGGAAAGAGTTATTTCCGCACAGTTCTTCTGCCTCGGATGACTTTCAGCACTGGGATGATATGTGTACAATTAATCCGTTTACTATTGCGTTTAGAATTGCGCCTGGTATCAGATATGACTTTTCCAGTGTCAAAATATGTTTCTGAGGGGGCAAAGTGACGAAAAAGGCAAAACCGAAATTTCAAAAATTATTCGTTGTTTATTTTTCTTGCTCTCACGGCTTGATATTCAAATCCAAATCGTGGTCTAATATGTTTTTTGTACTGACAGACATTTTTCATAATTTTAACAGGTTCTTCAAATGCATTTAAAAAGAGTTATCACGAATTATTGGAAATCGATTTTGTCCCCCGGAGAGGACAAAATAGTGAGCGGGTTAACATGTTTCGACATTTTGAGACCGATGTGAAAAAACCAGGGCAGGACGTTACCGGGTAAATTTGACTTGTTTCGGTAATTTGCTTGGAGAATCGACCCTAGACAAAATGTTGCGAAAAATCCAGCAAATAAGACTAGCTAAGGGAAAGTTAAGGGGACACGTTAAGGGAAGGAAAAGCTCTACCTTACCGACATCTATCATGAATTGCTTTAAATTAAAATCAAACAACATTTCAAAAAAATAGCTCCAATTCAAACTGCGTATTAGCAGAAAAATTTGTGTAAATCATTGTGTAAAATTTTGGAGTGATCCGTGGAAAGCTCTTGGAATAATCTCGACTCTGGTTTAATTATGATATATTCGCACTAGAGTTGGGAATACTCGAAGAGCTTTCCGCGGATCACTCCAAAATTTTACATAACGGTGCATTCAGCCAATATGCGGTTTGGATTGGAGCTACTCTTGTAAAATGCTGTTTTGTTTTATTTTAAATCAATTTATGATGAATGTAAGTAAGGTAGAGCATTTACATGAACTTACGATTGGGAGAGTCAAACTTTACTGGCGTGATGTCAAATTATTAAGAGATTTCACATTAATTTCACGAAAATTTTGGGAGTGGACTCCAAGTTAGCTAGCAAGTGCAAAATAGTATTATCATCGGTCCAAATCACTTTGTGCATCATATTTCGAGGCCACAAACAAGAGAAAAATGCGTGGCCAAGACAGGGAGTGCATGTAGCCGAGGTCTCAGAATATGGCCTTATTGAGTACACTGGTCTCAATGAGTACAAACTCGTTAGTGTGTATTCTTGGAGGGACTTATATACCAGAACAAGAAGAAACTACTTAGTTAGTTTGACGGAGCTCTTGGCACACAGGAGCTCTACTCCGGCCTATAGCTCCTGCCAAAAAGACGCGTCTGACCAAACGCCGACCTTATCTACTGCGCCTCGCCCGGTTCGGGGCGCTGCTCGAAACTTCGGCCGAGCGCGTCACATGGAGTCCAGTGAGGGAAGGAGAGCTGGCAATAAGGGGATAAGGTTCGAAAATTTGAATAAGCTGGAAAAGATCGCCGCGGGGCAGGTTGTGTGCGGGGGTGGAAACTGAGGGAAAATTCGGTCACGGCGAAGCGCGCGCTGTACGAGCGAGGTCCCGAAAATGTAAAAGAGCCTCGCGTTAGTTCGCCGAGCACGCGAAAACTCTATTCCAGCTGTCTCCCATCTCTCGGCCTTGTGAGCATTGTGTGTGCGAGTGAGCACTTGTGTACGTATGTGTGCGTGTGTAGGCGATGGCGTTATAGCCGGCTGTCCGAGTCTCGGGGCAGGGGTCAGGGCAGCGGTGGCGCCTACAATTAGGCGGCGCAACGTCATGTTTAATTCATGCGCTCTTTCCGCTCTATCTCTCTATCTCTCTGTGTCTCTCATTCCGCGGGCGCGCGAGTCGTTTTTGCGTGCGCAGGCTGTACCTAAGTACTGCGCCGTACACCACGGCGCGGCGCAGCTCTTCAATTTGCTCTCGCCGCGCGCGCGCTTCTTTCATTCGCGCAGCAGCGATTCTTAATCAGCCTCGTTAAGCGCGAGCCGAGCCCGGCGCACGGCCCTGTATACGTACTTGCGCGAGCTGTACGCTTTTTGCCGCGGCAGGAAACTTTGAAAACGCTCCTTAATGATGAGCCAGGAGAGCGGCTAGAGAGTCTGTTGTTTTGTTTCGACGCGGAGGCCGCGCGCATTTTCTGCCACTCTCCGCGCCGAGTTGCACTAGCATCTGCGGATGAGTGGATGCGATGCCACGGCTAGTGCTGCTGATGGCGATGGTGCTTGAACGATTTATATGCGGTAATTAGCTCCTTTGCGTCGGCTACCGTACCTGGAACTTTTCAAATTGCACTTGTTACGATTTTCTGCACTGTCACTTGGTTTCGAGGGTGTCGCGGACTGCGAAATATTACCGTGGTTGAACCTTTTACTTTGCATTCTGAATTTTTTGATCCACGACTCACGAAGCAAAGCAAGCGGGTGAAACTACTCGAACAATAGTGACGATTCGATTCCTTACGAACGCATTTGGTCATTCGGTATGAAGCAAAAGTAGATTTATAAATGCTTAGCTTGTAGTGACAAGATTCTCAAGGGATTAATTTAGATGAGGTCGATTGCTCGGTCGGTTTAGGAAACAACGTCCCTCCAGTTGAATTATAATACGCTGCTTTGTCTCAAGTAAGATCTCTCACTGGATTATTAATGGAACCAACTTTAGTAACGATCGACTTTTGAGAATTAATATAAATTCAGCTATGATTGTGCAGCGCAATGAGGCTTACTAAAGCTTTGTCAAGTTGCTTTCCATTCATCAAGAATTCTAGTTGGATCTTCTAATTAAATTCCCAAAGTCCTCTTCAAATAGCAATTCAAACACCGAAGTATACAACCCAAGGAATATTTGATCACAATATTTCAGTGAAGAGTTGATTTCAGAATGCGAGAGACAACTGAAAGAAATTCTTGATACTTATTCCATTCACTTATTGTGGCACTTGATGACTTGCAGTGTTTCATCACGTAACCTCCAAACTTTTTCCAAGCTATTCAGGTTCCGGGTTCTACATCTTTGCTGTGACTAAATAGTGGAATGAGCACTGGCTTTTTTTCAACACGCAACACGTCTTATTTTTTTCAATTAGCGTGCGTCAATGAAGGGTTATTCGGAGTCTCAATCGGAAATGTGGCGTAGAATCTGCATTTCAGAGTACCACTTTGATCTAAACATGTAACTTGACGAAACCATCTAACGGGGTTTCGTCAAGTCTTCGTTTGACTCAAATTGAGATGGAATTCAAGGAATCCACGGGAATATCCTGATTCCGAGTGTATGTAGGTATACGTCCAATCAGGGTAATCATCCCAAGTAATTCCTTTATTCATCGGGGTCAAACGAAGACTTGGCGTGAGTTAGACCACGGCAAACATTCCTTAACTCGTAATTTGACTGAACTCTCAAATAGAAAAAAATTAAAAATAATCTCGAGGACTCTGGGAAAAACTTTTCGAGCCTTTTCGACTTGCATGGATCAACGTGACTCAAATAATAGGATTTTCTACATTCCGACCGGGAAGCGGATCTTACGCTGCCGCAAACGATTTCGGCGCATCCTGCCGTCCAGAAAAATAGTATGCCTCGGCCGCGAGATAAGAAAGTTTCGAATCACACGTTCGTCCACCTCGGCTTCGCCTCGGCCGATAGTCACATGTGATCCAACACCTATCTCATTTTCGCGGCCTAGGACGGTGATACACTATTCCAAGAAATTCCTTTTTGAAAATCGAAATTGAAGAATGGCTTCCGTACATCCGGCGGCGTTCGATGCAGCGACGGAGGTGTTTCGAACAAATGACTAATTTCCGAGAATTTCCTCACGTAATCGCTCGGATAGCAATGGTCAAATCATCAATCGATGCTGGCTGATACCCGGAACTGAAAAAATGAGTGGCAGTTGATATTCAATCAATTTCCGCCTCTTGATGGCTTGGAACGCTAGCGCATTTGCATCGTTGCATTCAAATTTCATAAAGTTTCTTTAGTTACTTCATTCATTAGTTGTTACTTTCTTCAGATATTTGCGAAAGAGGATTTTCAGACGATGGAGTTCTGCAAAGCAACTCATCTAGAAGTTTTTTGAGTTTACTCACCAATGCAAACAAAAAGTCTTTTGTTGGAAAGGCCGTTTCAACACAAGGGTCTGTATTAGGCGGTGTCATATTTGGCTGTCTTCACGGATGTATTCGGTGAAAAATCAAACCCCGATAAGTTTTCAGTTATCTTAAAGCAAGAGGATATGCTCTTTATAGGGGCTTTGATATCTCGAATGCAGTTTGAGGTTCGTACGAATCAATTCCAGGTAAATAACATTGAACATTCGGTTTAGAATAAGTGCTCCGTACCTTTTCACATTTTTCGAGAAAGATCAGGATTGCTTTACTGAGTTTCAAAACATTACCAAATGAAGCCCAATAAATCACTATTTTCTGTTAGAAGAATCCTACTCAAAATTCTCATAACGTCATCTATCGCTTATGAAACCGCGAGAAACTGAAATTGGGAACCCGAGGGGGAACTTTCAGTACAATGAGTTTCAATTTAAACTTTTACCACTGTGCGTACCGATCACACCAACAATTTCCATTTGATCGATTCAGAACTTTTGCCTTACCAACATTCATTCAAAATACATGTCGCACCGAGTTAGTCAGGTTGTCACGGTTATGATAGAAATTTGTCTTTGAGCCCGAGTGGCACGCGCGAGGTTCGAAATAATTGCTTGGAAGATGCGAACTGTATTTTACGTAATTTTTTGAACACCCAAATATCGTCAAATTGCACACGATCCATTCAAAATTGAAAAACTCGATATCTCGGAGAAATATCTCTAATTAGAAGCACGCATTGGCGAGATTCATCACTGTGACTATGATATCATAGCGATCCCCGGTAAGCCCTCAAAATAATTTAGTTATTGGATATTGGCATCAAATACCTCTCAGTCGTTAGAGCTCACTCGGGCGAGTTCCGATAATTTGTCTGGTCTAGCTGTGAGATATTTTGATATCCATCACATTATAGTGATATCATTCAATCTTTGCCTACAGATGCGTTCTCAAAATATCTGATAATCTGAATCACGGTATCCGCCGCATTCGTACCTATAATCACTCGCAATATAATAGGCCAAATGTATGGGTTGTAAATTGATGACTGTGGCTCATCTCAATCTGTCCGGCATAATCAAATACTGTATTGACGGATTTCAATCATCGATTGGATAGGAGATGAAGCGGATATAAACCCCCATTTAATAATTTGTGCTGATTCGGACTAAAACCATCACTTCTCTGATTGTGGATTTAGGTATTCGTCGGTGTAATTTATACCAAATGCCACTCTTGGAAATGTGTAAAAGTAATCGGCACGTTTACAACAGCTCTCAAAAATATTTCCCTGAATTCCTTGTAACTTGTAAATGCTACCAGGAAATAGTTTCGTGGCGTTGGTCAGTCGAAAGCTCACAGTCTCAGCTTTTATGGTATGCGAGTCGACTCCCATCCGTACTTGAAAGTCCAGAACCCATCGAGCCCTAAAAATCACGTTGTTCAGTTTTTGGTCTTCTTGATCTTCTGTGCGCCAATGTGTCGTAAAAGTGAGATCTGCTCACAGATTTTCGATTTCCAAGATGCCCATTGATCATAGATGGCCGCAGAGGGTGGTTTGTGCATGCCAAGAGATACTCTCCGGTCTGAGTCGAACGCGAAGGTCGAAATTATCGCAGCTCTTACGTTTTGTAAAAAGGACTTCTACTTCAGCTAGTGCAAAATAGGAATACTATGCCAAGGTTATCTTACACAGATTTGGTCACTTGGGACAAAATTCCTAGAACAGAGAGGATTGAATCTTTTATCGCTTCATTCTGCAGTTTGATCAATCATGCTTGC
>JAPYYZ010001825.1:0-21333 GCA_030522705.1 Eretmocerus eremicus | reverse complement strand
TTTATTCTATATACAATGTTACATCTGTCGAGTTGGGGCAACGGATCTTTACCTAATACTATGATATGATTCAGTTTATTGCAGTTTGAGTTGATAGATCAGTGAGATTTCCTGGAGTTCCAAAGGGAGTATGACAAATCTGTGGGATTACTCATTCATAATGACTGTGCGACGGGTATCCCGTCGCAGCCACTTATAGCTGCAAAATTCTTCCCTCACCCACGTCTCGGATCGGCCACCTCGGAGAGGCGTGATCTAATCATACCACGTTTCTTCCGAGGTGCCGATCCGCACGAGAGGCCAGGAAGCCGGACGCCGTCTACAGGGGCACGAGCATCAACACCGGAACAGCTGTGCCGGCCGTGAGGGCGCCGAGAGTACGGGGCACCGCGTGGCGCCAGCAGACGAGCTATACGAGGATGGCTCGGGGGGATCCAGCAACCGGGGCAGGGGTGATGGGCCATCTTCGAATCCTGCTCACGGCTCTCGCGGCTTCTCCAACGCGGCGCGATGCAGCAATCGCGAGGTTATGAGTGAGCGCCTCGTGCTCTCAACCAGGACGCCGCTACCACACCCGCACACACACGCACACCCGCACTTCCACATGGCCGGCCACGCCAAGGGCGATCGCGACGCGGTTCCTACGGGCGTGGGTGCACCATCATCCGCGGGTCGGCCAGGGTGGCCGCAGAGCGAGGGGACGCCGGCAATCCGCGCACCCGGCGAGCAGAAGACTGTTGCTGTTGCGGCGCAACCTGACCTGCGCACGATCAGGCGAGCAGCTCAGGCGCTGATCCGGGCGACCCGAGTTCGACGCCAGGGCAACGCCAGCAGACGCCAGATACCTGGACATCTGCCTCGAGGCGCTGGGGTGGTCGCGGACATGCGCACGGGGTGATATCGCATACCTATGCATATATAGGTATGCTTTAGCGCCAAGAATATGCAAGACGCCAATGTGGGGGCAATATGGACATACAGGCGCCAAGAGAGTAGCAGAATGCACACAGGGCAATATGGGCATACCCATACATACGTAGGTATGCCACGGCGCTAAGAGTATGCAATGTGCTCCGGTGGGGCAAAATGAACATACAGGCACCAAGAGATGTAGCAAAATGCACACATAGGGCAATATAGGCATACCTATACATATATAGGTATGCCACGGCGCTGAGAGTATGCAATGTGCTCCGGTGGGACAAAATGGACATACAGGCGCCAAGGACGTAGCAGAATGCACATATGGGGCGATATGGACATGCCTATACATACATAGGCATACCACGGCGCCAACAGCATGCAAGATGCTTCGGTGGGGCAAAATGAGCATCGGGGTGCAAGGAACTGCAGCAGAAGGCGCCGACAGTGTGATATAGGTATACCTATGTATATATAGGTATACCAAGGCGCCGAGAACGATGATAGACCCCTCCGGCATTCGAGGAGGAATACTGTGGCGCCGATGAATGCTAGCTGCGCGGAGCCTCCACCGCGGCGATCGGGGATGTGTAGGAGGGAGACAGAGCACGCCTGGTCGAGGCACGAGCCCAGTAGAGGGGGGAGGAACGCCAGAGCCGTAAATACGTATAGTAGACGTTGCGCAGCGATTTTAGAGAGCAACCTCAGTCTCGTTGACTATGTTGGCGTGATCGTTCGAACACTCGCGCGCAGCAGACGCCACAGCAAGTTGGTAGACCTGTCGGAAACGGGTCTGACCAATCAGAGGCGCCAGGGCAGATAGACGAAGGCGATGCGGGCGGATGAGGAGAAGGCAGACATTTTGCTATTCGGGTATCTGATCCAGAGCGGAGTAGACGTATCCTCGGCTCGTGCAAATTGACCAGATCGGAGCCACGTGTACGGTGCCCCCCAGGAGTCCGTGAGACGCCAGAGTATTGATGCCAGCAGTTGAGGAGGAGCAATTTGTGGATTTTTAAAGCCAATTGCCATTGAGAGGATGTCTGCAGGAAACTGTGAGTGGCTGTCTTCATAAAAATTTCCCTCTCGCCGCAGATTCATTAAGTGAGCCTCGTGCGCGTGTCGGTCGGGCATCGTCGAGCCCAAGGCGCCTCCGGATTCCAGGGGGCATCGGTGCCGTGGCTGCTGTGGCCAGTGTGACAGTGCGGGACGTCACCCCTGGAGATCTTCAGCCGCGCCGCGTGAGACGCCATTGAACGAGATGAGACGCCAGAACGAGATGAGACGCCATAATTCGTGACGACGCCGAATAGGAGCGGGAAGCGAGTGATCGTGCGTGCGCGAGGAGTCCCATGCCCCGAAGTAGGCCATCGCGTCGTGAGTTATCGCGCGATTTGGAGATCGTATAGAGTCGTCGCCGAGGCAATTAGTGAGGTGCACCTGTTGCGCCGATTCGCCACGATCGCGAAAGAGTGACGCCAGGCCATTTCGGCTCAATTTGGAGCATCGCGTTCGTTGGGCGCCCATAGTCGGCCATCTTGAGGAGCGCTCGTGATGATATTCGGGTTGTGAGACGCGTTTCTTCATATAATTATACAGTACAATCATTCATATAATTATACTCGCGAGTGACGGAGCTGGTTGGTGCGATTTGATGATGGTGTTTGCGAGTAATTGTGTCATGTAAATTAGAGCCACGTCGTATACGATACGCATGATTGCAAGTGGATTTTCTTGTATTCTTCGGTAATTTGATAGAGCCGCGATAGACGTTGTAACGCCACGAGTATGCGAGATATGTAAATTGCTGTACCGTCCGCGCAGGAGAAAACGTTTCAGGATATAGTGGCGCCGTATATGAAAATACCCTAGAGTCTTTTCATTGGAATAAATAGGATCTTCCCCCACCCCTTTGTCTTTTGAGGCGCGTAAGGTAAGTGAGCAGTTGGACGAGAAGCAGCACATCAAGCCGTGACGCCAGATTTTGCGCGTGAATCGGTGAGATTCGGTCGGGGTCCGTTACAATTAAATGAGTTGTGCGTAGTATAAAATACCACGTCACAACTGAATCATTCATCTATGAGCTGACTTAGATTTCAATAGTATGAGCTCATCTGGGTCATCCGAGACACTGAAATTTCGGTGGGCTCACTTGAGGTATCAATGCAAAAGCACTGATGTACGCACTAGATCCAGTCTATTAATATCCCGCCTCCATTAGTTGAGACATCAGTGTTCCTGACTGGTTCTCACGAAAAAAGTACTCGCTATGTCCGTGTCGGCGGGGAACTGAGAAAGAAAAGATTGTACCACTGAGGACAAGCATTACAAGATTCATACGGGAAGTCTGACAAAATCCGCTTCATTTTGAATAATCGTGCGTACATCGGATGCGATTCCATTCCTCTGTTCTAGGGATGAAATCGCATACTGAGGACGTTCACGCCAGATTGAAATGGTTTCTGCACGACATTTTGTTTTGCCTCGCAAAGTTTTTTAATCGGTAAGATGTATCGAAACAGGATCTGAGCAATTTCCATCGAGCCGAAAAAATTTTTTCTGCGTCGGCTAGGCGTATATAATTGATTTCACGGAAAAACCCGAAAATCAAACTTTGCGTTAGTACTTTGCTCATATTTTTTCTCCTTCTCAACCGTTTCCAATTTTCCAAAGAGCATGTAAAAGGTAATTGGAAAACCTATCATTCACGTGGTTTTAAAAAGTTCCTCAAGTCCCCCACATGATCTCAGAGTCCAAAATACGCGAAAATAATGTTCTGCAGAATAACTTTTCTGACCACCCTTCAAAGAATTGGAAAAAGAATTTTTTTCCAATTTTTCAGTTAGTAATCTAGCCACAATAGGATTTTCAGCCATTTCTTGGGGGTTTGGAGCTTGTGGCATGCGTTTTAGTACGATTACAAGTCAAAAAATGGCTGAAACGCGTTTTTCTCCCTTCAATCTCTCTGGAACAGACATATAACCTACTTTAATGTGTTGTTGAGTCATTTAACATCAAGAACATGTTTTTTCAAAATTTTTTCGAGCTAAAAAAAGCGTTAAATACGCGATTAAATTTTTTGAAAGTACTTTTTGATTCAGAAAATGAGTGCGCATGCGCGTGCTCAAAAAGCTCCAAAAATCATCCTATCTGATAGTCCGAACAGTTACTCTCAAAATGAGCCAAACTAGAGTTGATTTGATGCAGTAGAACCGGAGATACAGCCATTTCAAAATCTAAGAAAATCCAAGGAACCAAAACCGTGAGCCCTCGGCGGGCTCGATGACCCTTCCAAGCTTCAAACGCGTGTATCTCCGGTTCCACTAAATCAGTTCGAATTCCTTAAGAGGCATTCTGGAGATCATTGCACCAGCTATCGATTGAGACTAGTTTGAGTACTAAAAACTCACGCGCATGCGCAGAAAAACTCGTTTTTAAAGAATTTTGACTATTGGCAACTGTCATTTCATCTGTAAGACGTGACCATCTTGCGCATGCGCGTGAGTTTCTAGTATCATAACTGGTCTCAATTGATAGCTGGTGCAATTCTCTCCAAATCGCTTCTTTGGGGGTGCGAATTGATTGAGTAGAACCGGAGATACACGCGTTTGGAACTTGGAAGGGTGGTCGAGCCCGCCCAGGGCTCACGATTTTGGTACCTTGGATTTTCTTAGATTTTAGAACGGCTGTATCTCCGTTTCTACTGCATCAAATCAACTCCAATTTGACTTATTTCGACGGTAATTGTATCAGCTATCAGATAAAACTATTTTTGGAGCTCTACAAGCACGCGCATGCGCAGTAGAACTCATTTTCTGAATCGATAAGTACTTTTGAAAAATCTAATCGGGTATTTAACGCTTTTTTCAGCTGGGAAAAATTTCGGAAAAACATGTTTTCGATGAAAAATGACTCAGCAAACACATTGAAGTATGTTATATGTCTGTTTTAGGAAGATTTAAGGGATAAAAACGCGTTTCAGACATTTTTTGACTTTTAAATCGTAATAAAACGCATGCCACGAACTCCAAACTTCTGGGACATGGCTGAAAATTTTTCTATGGTTAGATTACTAACTGACAAATTGAAAAAATTTTTTTTCCCAATTTTTTGAAGAGTGGTCAAAAAAGTCATTTTGCAAAACATTATTTTCGTGTATCTTAGACTCTGAGACCATGTGGGGGGGAGGGGGGGGGGGCTCGAGGAACTTTTCAAAACCTCGTGAATGATAGGTTTTTTGATCACCTTTCAGATGATTTTTGAAAAATTGAAATCGGTTGAGAAGGAGAAAAGTTATAAGCAAAATACTAACGCAAAGTTTGAGTTTTGGTTTTTCCAGTAGAATCAATTATTTACGCCTAGCCGACGCAAAAAAATTTTTTTCGGACCAATAAAAATGGCTAAAATCACGTTCCAATGTATCTAACCGAATAAAAAACTTTGCGAGGCGAAAAGAATGTCGTTCAGAAACCATTTTAGTCTGGCGTGGACGTCCTCATCTACAAATCGTGTACACTTTGATGTGATGCATTACGACTATGAGCAATGTATTGCACTAGTATCATCGAATAATTCCCTCGCATACCGTTGGCTCAACAACCAGAGGTACATCCGTAATATCGATTACAATTGACAAAGACCACTCAAACTTCGCATAGTGGTACATGAGACCTTATCGAACAACACTGTATGATAAAAATTGTATTCTTGAAAACTCTCTCACAAACTTTTCTCGACTGAATGCGCGACCAATTCCTAATTGTGCTTAGAGATTTTCCAAACTCTTTCGAAGTGCTTCTGAGTCGATCTGAGGCGAGCCTAACGTCTGAAGAGGATGAGGTTGAAATTCAGAGTCATTTGGATCACTCTAGGCTGAGATATGGCGATGCCAAGACAGCAAACCACGAGAAGGGCAGGTGACGGATGCCGAGTGGGGACTACCTGCCTCCAGAAAATACGATTAGAGAACAGTTTTCGTATTTTTCTTTTCGTATTCTTGAAAGCTGGTTCAGGGGCAGGTTGCAAATGGAAGTAATTTTCTGCGTCTTCGCTCGAGATACTTGATAAGACCAACGTGAAGTTCTCAATGCAGTGAATACTCGGTTCTCTGTCGTCTCCGAGGATCCCATGCTCCATCCGAGATACAGGCGACAGGGACATAATCACATTATCGGCTTCCGCAAATATAGGTATCTTGGATCTGCTGAGCACTATCATTCACGGGATGAATTATGCTTTCAGGTACGGTTGACCTGGATCGTCGTGAGTGCATCGCCAATCCAAATGATGTCAAGAATAGGCTGCCTTCGGGAGATGCTTCAACGGAGTTCTTGAGTCTTGAATGTTTCCGACAAAAAAGCTTGAGGGGAAAATCCTGTGAATGCTGTCTGTTCAAGCATCTTGAAAAATTGATGAGGTGGATGAATTGATACGTTCCAAGTACTTCCAGGCAGATTGAGATTGCTTCCGGAAGATTCGGTCCTTTTTCGTAACTCGATATGCATACGTTATTCTACACATCTATTCTCAAAACACATCTCAATCAGAACCTAACTAGACCCAGACTGCTCGACGAGGTAGGATTGGAACGACAGTAACAGCAAACATCAAGTGTGACTGAGTATATTCGATGAAGTATTCAAGACATTCCTAGCGATAGCGGAAGAACAGGAGCTCGCGCCCACAAAGAGAAAGGAGAATAAGTAATTCCATCGCCTGAGACGTGGTTGCTGACGAAAGAAACTCACTCTGGATTGACAACTAAGTGGCCAGTCGGGAGCAGTTGTTTTAGTCAAGCTTGGAATATGAGCCGTACCACAAGAGACTTGGTGGATTCCGACGAGATTACCCAAGTTCTTCCGGATGACAGGCAGAGTACATCAGTTGATGACAATGTAAAATGTGCAGAAACCACATCGAATTTACAAAAGTCTGCTGAACGAGGTTCGGGGAATGATATCAAATTCTCGGGTGAACTTCAGAAGGACGATGGTGGATGTCATAATGATTGTTTGTCTCAAATAGAAGTGAAACTCGAAGAAAAGCACGCACGAGTTTGTAGACATGTTGCTTCCGCTTCTACTGAAACCCTCGTCAGAAGCCGAATATCCACTCTCAACGAAGTAGAATTGCAGTTAGAGAAGATGTTCGCTGGCATTGGAGAGTGTCAAGTGGACGAAGCATCTGTGAAAATATATGCACAGAAGGAATCTGAAACCCGTGGAACAATCAAAAGCAACATGGACAATATCAAGCGAGACGATCCACTAGATACATTATCCACGATTCCGGTCAGAGTCCCTCCCTCAACTTCCCGTAGACTGGATCGTGTCAAACTAGAAAGTGGACTTTCTCAAACCAAAATAGTGGGGAGGCTCATCAAAACTAAGGACAACGATCTTAACTCTCTACGATCCTGCGAAGGGAAACTTGCGCATGGTAAATGTATGAGTGGAAAATTCAAAAGCCCAGTCATTCAAATAAATTCAGCGAGAGATGATACATCCGATGTACAAATCTTGTGTCTTCCTGGAGAAGATGATGGAGAGAAGGTGAGGGAGAAACGGAAATCTCTCAGCAGTGGATCAATTTTGAGTCGCAGGAAAATTTCACACCAAGGAATCACCGAGTACCTCGGTAAGTGGGACAAAATTGATCGAGTTACACGTGTCTATACAGGCTCTCAACCAGAAAATTAAGCGTAGATCGTGCGTGGGTTGTTGATCCTAGAGAGAGATTGACGGAGAGGAAGGATCTATAGAGTGTGGATATGCGCATTTGGTAGTAATGAACGGTCTGCCCGCCTAAAGGTCTCGTCACCGTTGCGGTCGACGGCAATGTGTACTGCAACAAAGCAGTCCAAGGAAGGGGAGATTGCAGAGCTCCGTGGAGATGCTGCAGATGCATTCACGACAGCTTGCAAGCAGCATAAATTCGTTATGCGTTGCGTGTTTCGCTGCGTCGTTGCCGATGATCAATATTGTGGCGAGACAGGATGTGAGCAAGTCGTGACATTCACTCATTTGTTTTTATGTTACACCTGACGTACACGAGAAGCGTCTCGTGTGATTACATCGGATGGAGACTAGCACTTCTCTTGCGCCGAACGAAAAGTAGTTTTTTTCCTTGTAACGGACGGGAAAAAACACCCTTGTACGTCGGACGGAGGCTAGCACTTTCCCTGTAGTCCGGTCTGCATACGGGAAACTCGTGAGGATATATTTTATGAAGCTTTTATTTCTTAGGCAGACCGGACTACTGGTGTTGGACGCAAAAAGCGATTCCCTAATGTCGGAGGGAGAAATCAAAAGGCGTGACAAAGGCCTTGTTGGCGAGTATATGAGAAAGAGCTCAGATGCAGAAGCATAGCGCACAAGGTGGCCGTACCTTTCATACGCTAAGTGAGGGCATTTCAACCTCACTCCTTTCAGGCTTGAATCATTTCCATGATCGCGACCACAAGAACATGTGTCCCCTATCATACCAAGTACTTTTCCTGCTAAACAACGTTGGTTTGCCGTCACCTTGTTCCCCTAGGCATCTGTTCGCTCGAATATCGACTCACAATTTGGCGTTCCTTCGCGAAGATTTCGCGAGTGTCGATCAAGATTTTCTCCCAATACCTCAAATCGACTCGGCTCGACTCGACTAATTAGTCGATTCTTGTACCGACCATGAATATATCGACTAAGCCAAATCTCTTCGTAAGTGATCATTTGGGGCATTAATAACGTCCATTGATTGATTTATAAATCGCCGACGTCCAAATTTTCAAATGAATCCATTTTTCGATCCATTCCAATGTAGAGTATCAAAAAAACGTTTCCATCACGGTTTGATGATGATCAAACGAAACTAGAACGCTTAGATTCTACCGATAAGGTGTGAGGGGATGCGTATGATCCACGATTCTCTACCATGAACAATGCGAAACGTGGTGCGTAGCAGGAGAACCATGGATTGCTGCTCATACTGGTCTTGGGATGTAGATCCCAGTATGAAGAAGTTCGCGAACTTATGTTGAGAAATTCTCTGTATTCTTGAGTTCCTGTCACTCAATCTCGGTCTCTCCTATCAACCCACATTGGCCTCGATAGTTTGTGAATGAACCGCTCAAGTCCCGGCAATGCTTTCATCAGACGACGACAGCTTCCATTCAGTTTCTAATGAGCTCCCAGCTATCACATCTACTCCATGACTTGATTGTTGATTGACCAATTGCGAATTCAAGATGTGACAGGTTTGTTCATACAAATGGGATTGTTTAAAACTTTACGAATTGTGCCACCGAAGGAAAATCGGAGTGCAGGAGCTGATCGAGAGACACGTAGAATAAGTTTTGACAAAGCTCAACACGACGTATGGTGCACATGACACATGGAGACGTGATGGAGTGTTTTGCACGTAGACGTGATTTCATTTTGAGCATCATTCATCACGTTGAGCACTTTCATAGCTCGTTTTCATATATCTTGATCAGCTTCCGCACTTCGATTTGTGTCTACTGGCACTATACGCAAGATTCTGAACAACTTTGTCCACGTGAACAAGCTTGTAACATCTCAGATCTGCATTTGGTCGACCAACCATCAAAGCATAGAGTAGATTCGATATCTAGGAGCTGATCAGGAAGTGAATGAGAGCTTTTGTCGTGCGATGAGAGCCTTGAGATAAGTTCAGCGATTCGTTCACGAACTTACCAGGCCAATGTAGGTTGTGGAAGAGAGTGGGATGGAGTGTCAGAGACTCGAGGATACAAGGAATCCTTCAATATAAGCTTACAAACCTCGTCGTATTGTCATGTGAACCTTGAAACCAGCATGAGCAGTACTGAATGGCTCGTATATTCCTTCTGCTGAACACCACGTTCCAGATTGTTTGAGATACAAAGTCGTGGACCATGAGCATTTTTCCATAAATGTTCGGTAGAATCTTAGCACCCTAGTTTACTTCGATTTATCGTCGAACAAAGCCGAAGGAGTTTCTTCGATGTTTTTCCGTGAAATGGATCGAAAATAGTAGATTACATCACTGAAGGCGGCAGACGAGTTCGGACCCTAGGACGTGTTGTTGACCGAGCCCAGCGAAGGAGACTTGTCCGAAGGGCCCGGACGAGCTCTTCCGCCGGAAGTGATGTGATATTTTTCACCACGAGAGCCGCAGAGAGGGGAGAAATATCCAATTTAGAGGTTAGAGTGGTGAAAAATTTATTTGAAAATTTGAACTTGTTACGTGTGGTTCCATCCTAGATCCGCTATTCAAAGAGTATCAGAATTGACAAGAGATGGTGTGAAGAATCGATTCATTGATATACGTCAAGATTTAGAATAACTGTGGATTCATTCCTGCTCACGTACAATGTTAGACAGAGACCAATGACTTTAGGTGAATGTGGTACACTACTATGAGTCTGTGACGAGGTCTCAATGGCTGCTAATGTTCGTTGAATGCAGGCTGACGCTACTGAGACACGATTACAAATGACACGCGACAGACCAGCAGTGTCACTTAACCTAACCTGCACCTGAATAGCTGGACGTGATCCAATACTACTTTTGATGCTTCTTTGACACTGAATTCATACTGTCGCGATGGACTTGATTGAAAGAATCGGTATTAGCCACCGCGGCAGTGGTTGATTGCGAATGCGCCGGTTTGAGACTTGCGAAACCTCTCCCTCGGAGGCATTGTGACATATTCGGATGACCGACACTACTGTTTGTATGTTGAGCTATACACCGTAACAAACATAGGAGGTTTCAAAAACACTCGATAAATGTTATTCAGGCTCCAAACGATTAGTCAACAATAGATTAGGCGAGGTGGTCTTCCGATGCATTTGTATTTGGTTCAAGGACAACGTGATACGCAATATCAATATAGAGCTCCAAAACAAATACTGAATAAGAATTGACATTTCATCAACTCTGTCTCGTGATCAGTCGTGTCGTCCCTCTGGTACTATTAGTAGAATTCGGAATTCCGTGCAGTAAGTAATCGAACAAATGTGATGTAATGTGCAGTCAAGAATCGAAAAACGTGCTATATCAAGTCCCAAAATGTGCAGGTATGATTCTTAGAATTATAGCACGAGTGAGCTTCTTCGAACGTACAGTACTCTCTCCGTGGGCAATAGCGAGAGCAGCCGAAAATCAGTGTATAATCGCTGATGTTGCCAGTAAGAGCGGACGGATTCTCACTGATAGAAATGGCAGCTTATACTGAAAATCCCAGCCGTTCGCTGATTGTCAGCGCGGGATAGCTGAATGAGTCGGTTGGCAGTCCTATGCGTTTAGGTGCCTGCTATTTTCTGTTTGCGGGGCTATGGTGATCCAGGCTCTTTTATTTCATAATGTAAGTAGTAGTGAATTAGTGCATGAGTAGCATTGTGTCGAATAAGTTGTATGACAATTCATTCTAGAGCTGCTGTTCTGATGGATGATCAAGCGAATTACCAGATTTGTCTCATCTCAATTTTTCAAGAATGTGTAACTCATGTCTATTATCATTCATGAGAAAATTTCAAGTATACAAATGGGGAATGTGGATATTTTTCACCAGAGCAGATTAATTTTCAATTGATGAAATAAATTCTTCCAGTCACTCCAAGAGCATATTTGGCGAATAAGTCATTATTTGTTCTGCATACGGGTACGAAATAACAGTCACTATTCAGGCCGTCCACGTCAATTTCAAATGGTTTCCTCACGACATTTTTGTTTTGCCTCCCGAAGTTTTTCGAACGATTAGACATATTGGAGAACGATTGTAGCAATTTTTATTGGGCCAAGAAATTTCTTTTTCTGTCGGCTAGGCGTATATGAGTGATTTTACCTAAAAACCCAAAAATGAAACTTTGCTTCAGTATTTCACTTATAACTTTTATTCAACTCAACCGATTTCAATTTTCGAAAAATCATCTGGAAGATAATCGAAGAACTTATCATTTTACTTGCTAGGGAAAAATCTTTGGTCCTCCTACGTGGTCTCAGAGTTCAAAACGCCCGAAAATTATGGCATGCCAGTTATCTTTTTTGACCCTATCTCATAAAATTTTCAAAAAATTTTTCATCACTTTGTGAGATGGAAATCTAGCTGTAAAAGAATTTTCAGATTTTCCATGAGGGTTTTGTGCTCCTGGCGAATATTTTGGTGCTATTGAAAAGTCAAAAAACGCGTAAAATGCGTATTACTCCCCGAAATCTCCCTCAGATAGATTTTCAACCTATTTCTATGTGTTTGGCCAGTGATTCCACATCGAAAACACATCTTTTCGAAATTTTTCCGAGTTCAGGAAGCCGTCAAATACGCGACCAATTTTTTTGAAAGCGCTTCCTCTTCCAGAAAATGAGATCCACTGCGCATGCGCGTACTTGCAAAGCATAGCAAGTCATTTTGTTCAATAGCTGGAACAGTTACCTTCGAAATGAGCCCGAGTGGAGTTAATTCGATGCACTGAGACCAGAGATACAGCTATATCGAAATTTAAAAAAATCCAAGGTACCAAAACCGTGAGCCCCGGGGAGGCTCGGCGACCGTTCCAAGCTTTAAGCGCGCGTATCTTCGGTTCAGAACTTGTCGGCAGACTTTCTTCCGGATGCCACAAATTCCCATTTCTCGTAGCGAATTCTCCTCAGCTTCACTGAGAGAGAGCGAGATCTCAGCCGCGCCGCGTAATCTCGGGAGTGAGGAGGACGCGCGACTCGGAGATCGTCAATTCATCTTCTTGGGCTTTCTTTACAGTGATAACTCGATTTTGGTTATTTGTGATATTTCTCGAAATGTGTGCGACTATTTCGGAATGGAGTAAGTTCATTACACTGCTCCTCGCGAGATCGCTCTCGTCCTTCACGAGATCCACGGAATCTGTCCGGAATGGCCCAGTGCGGGATGCGAATACTAGAACACCATGGGGTAGGGAGACTGTTCTTCTAATCTCCCGAATTTCCATTTTCGGTCGCAAATTTTTGCCGCTCCATTAGAAGGGAGCAAGATCTGAGCCGCGCCGCGCGACTTTGAAAATGAGGGGGTGCGTAAGTTGGAGATCGAGAATTTCCCTCTTGGGCTCAGTCTACAGTGATAATTCGATTTTGGTTATTCGTAACATTTCTCAAACCGTTCCCGACTTTTCTGGAGTGAAAAGTTCATTACATGGCCGCTTGGAAGATCGATATTGTTTTTTGCCAACTCCATGGAACTCATCCAAAATGACTCTGTATGGGATGTTCATACTTGAGAATTATCGTGTAGGTAGACTTCCCCAGATGCCATAAATTTCCATTCTTCGTCACGAATTCCCAGGGCTTCACGAGGAGAAAGCAAGATCTGAGTTGCGACACCCGATCCTGAAAATTAGGAGGACGCGCTTCTCAGAGATCGAAAATTCGTCGCCTCGAGCGTATTCTAAACTGATGATTCGATTTGTGGTTACTTCCCAGCATTGCTCGGAGTTTGTGCGACGCTCCTTGTGAAGAAACCATTTACTTTACTCCTTTTCGTAGGATAGCTTCCGTTCTTCAACAAACTTCATGGAATTCGCCTGAAATGACTCAATACAGGATAGGCATACTAGAACGTTATGGGGTAGGCAGACTCTTTTCCCAATGCCAAGAATTCCCATTCTTCATAGCGAATTCCTCCGGGTTCACTAGAAGAAAGCAAGAGCTGAGTCGCGCCGCTTGACCCTGGGAGTGAGGAGGACGCGCAACTCGGAGATCGGAAATTCCTACCCTAGGGCAGGTTCAACACTAATGATTCCGTGTTTATGATCTCCATTGTTTCTCGAACTGTGTGCGACTCATCTGAAGTAAAACCAATTCATATATGGCCGCTCGTAGAATTGCTCTCGTTCTCCCATAGAATCCATGGAATTCGCTAGGAATCATTCAGTATGGAATGGAAGCCTTAGATGATTATCTGGTACGTTGACTATTCACACAATGCCATGAATTCCCCTTTTTGTCATGAATTTTGTGCGGCTTTACGGGGAGAAAGCCCAGCCCGGGCCGCGCTACGCCATCCTGAAATGCAGGAGGATGCGCAACTTGGAGAGCGAAAATTAATTCCCTCGAACGTACACCACACTGATGATTCGATGTTGGGTATTCGTAGCATTCTTCGAAGTGCGTGCGATGCTTTTGGTGTAGAAACTATTCATCACACTGCCTCTAGCGTCGTTTTTTACGAGCTCCATAGAATTTGCCTCAAATGACTTACAAGGGGAGACCACACCCTTTGGGTGACCAATCTTCACCAAAGTTTTCTTACAGACTCGTACCACCTAGTATATAAAGAATCTAGAGTATCTCTTTCAAATGGGCACTCTGTCCAGAGATACAGCCATAGACATTGTATCTCTGGACAGAGTGCCCATTTGACAGAGATACTCTAGATTCTTCATATACTAGGTGGTACGAGTCTGTAAAAAATTTTGGTCAGATTTGGTGACTTGAAGGGTGTGGTCTCCCCTTGTTAGTATGGCATAGGAATACTAGAATGCCATGAGGTAGGCAGACTCTTTCCCCGATGTCAAAAATTCCCATTTTTCGGAGCGAATTTCTCCAGCTCCACTAGGAGAAAGCAGGTTCTGTTCTACGCCGTGTGATCTCGAGATAGAGGAAGACGCGCACTCGGAGATCGAGAATCCATCTCTTTGGGCTAGTCTCACAGTCATAACTGGTCTTTTGTTATTCGTCACGTTTTTCGAACTGTGTGCGACTCTTTTGGAATGGAAAGCATTCATCACACTGCTCCTCTTTGGATTGGTCTCGTTTTCTACGAACTCGTTTCCCACGAACGCGCAACTCGGAGATCGAAAATTCCTATCCCCGGGCAGGTTCAACACTGATAATTCGGTACTGTTATGCTTGACGTTCCTCGAACTGTATGCAACTCATTTGGAGTAAAAACAACTGATTACGTGGCCGTTCGTAGAATTGCTCTGGGTTTTCACATACTCCATGGAATTTGCTAGAAATTATTCAGTATGGGATGGAAGCACTAGGAGATTATCGGGTAGGTTGACTATTCTCACAATTCCAAAAATTCCCATTTTCTGTTATGACTCTTTTGCGGCTCCACAAGGAGGGAGCCCAGTCTGGGCCGCGCTACGCGATCCTGAAAAATCAGGAGGACGCGCTACTTGGAGATCGAAAATTCATCTCCTCGAGCGTATTCTACACTGATGATTCGATTTTGGTTACTCGTAGCATTTCACTATGTGTGTGCGATGCTTCTGGTGTGGGAACAATTCAATATACTTCCCCTCGTGGGATGACTCTCGTTTTTTGAGATACTCCATGGAAGTCGCCTGAAGTGACTCAGTAAGGGATAGGAATACTAATACGGCATGTGGTAGGCGACTCTTTTCCCGATGTCGAAAATTCCCATTTCTCGCAGCGAATCCCTCCAGCTTCACTAGGACAAAGCAAGATCTGAGTCGCGCTCCGTGACCTTGAAAGTGAGGAGAACGCGTAACTCGGAGATCCAGAAGTCATCTCCTTGGGCTAGTTCTACGGAGATGATTCGATTTTGGGTATTTGTAACATTTCTCGAACTATGTGTGACTCTTTGGGATTGGAAGAAGTTTATTTCTTTGCTCTATGTAGATTCACTCTCGTTTTCTACGGGCACCAGGGAATTCGCCTGAAATTACTCAGTGTGCGATACGAATATTAGAACATTGTGGGGTAGCTGGATTGTTCCTCCAATGCCTCGAATTTCCGTTTTCTCTCGCAAATTTTTGCGGCTCCATCAGCAGGAAGCAAGATTTGAGCCGCTCTGTGCAACTCGAAAATGAGGAGGGCGCGCAAGTTGGAGATCAAGAATTCATTTTTTTTGGGTTAGTTCTACAGTGATGATTCAATTTTGGTGATTCGTAGCTTCCCTCGGACCGTTTTTGACTCTTCGAAGCAAAACCAATTTATTACATGGCTGCTTGTGAGATCGTTCTTGTTTCTCGCCAACTTCATGGAATTCGCCCAAAATCACTCTGTGTGGGATGTAAATACTTGAGAATTATCGGGTAGGTCGACAATTCTCCAAATTCCATGGATCTTCATTCTCCGTCACGTATTCCTCCGGTTTCACGAGGAGAAACCGATATCTGAGTTGCGCCACGCGATCCTAAAAATCAGGGGGACGCGCTACTTGGAGATCGAAAATCCATCTCCTTGAGCGTATGCTACATTGATGATTTGACATTGGTCACTCGTAACTTTTCTCGTAGCGTGTGCGACGTTTTTGGTGAAGAAACCATTCATCCCACTGCTCTCCGTAGGATTGCTCTCGTTTTTCAACGGACTCCATCGAATCCGCCTGTTACGACTCAGTATAGGATAGGAATACTAGAATGGTATGGGAAAGTCAGACTCTCCTCCGAACGCCAAAAATTTCCATTCTTCGCCGCGAATTTCTCCAGCTCCTTAGGGGGAAGCAAGATCTGAGCCACGCCACGTGACCTTGAAAGTGAGGAGGACGCGCATTTGGAGATCGAAAATTCTTTTCTTGAGCTTTTTTCACAGTGATGATTCGATTCCGATTGTTCGTATCATTTTTTAAACTGTTTGCGACTCTTCTGGAGTGGAGGAAGTTCATTACACTGCTCCTCGTAGGATCGCTCTTGTTTTCCACGAACTCCATGAAATTCGCTCGAAATGACTCACGAGGACTGACCAGAACCTGCGGGTGATGGATATGGCTGAAAATTCACAGATGTCCTCTATCCTATGAAAAAATGAAGTTCCCGGAGTTTTAGACCGTAACGCTCATGCAGTTTCGGGCTACACCAACTAGAATATAGCAGAACATATTCACAAAGATTCTTCATGAGCATAGAATGAGGCAAGAGCCAGCAGAAGAAGGAGATAATTTCATAAAATAGGATGAATCATCGAAAAACAGCCCATGAATACTGTTCCTCTGAATGAATCTTTTATCATCCCGCTCACATCAATCTTTATGTTCCCTGTCTAGGATGAGTTTCAGATTGTTGAAGAGTCTCTCTCGAAATGATGGGATGAGTCCCAGCTGCATTCATCGGTCACTCATAGCCCCATGAGAAGTTCAAGAATTTTCACTTTGGTCGAAATCTTTTGGTGCAACACATTTTCATTCCTCTCCAACTCGTCCATTAGCTCAGGTCAAAGCTCTACATAAGGACCATCATCAATCAGAAGCTTATTATAGATCACAAGTATGAAGATGAAATTCGGCAGGCAGGTCAAAAATTCACTTGAAACTGTAGTATTCATGAGCTGTTATTCGATGATTAATTCTATTCTATGGCATAATCTCCTTCCTCTGCTGGCTCTCGCCTCATTCTATGCTCGTAGATCTTTGTGAATATGTTCTAGCCACTTGAAGATATTGATTCGTATGTATTTCAGTGTTGGGTGTGACAAGCAACGTTTATGGGACCAAACTGATGCTTCGCGTAAGCCTGATTATCTCCAGTTTGCTCAAGAAACACTCAATTTCTGCTGTATTCTCGTTGATGTAGCTCAAAACTGCTTGAGCGTCAGGATGTGAATTGTTGGCAACTTTATTCTGTGATACAATAGAAGACATCTGTAGATTTTGAGCCAAATCCATCACCCGGAGGCTCTGGTGTCTTCTAGTCAGTATATGATAGGTTCAACACTGATTATTCGGTTTTTATTATCTGTAACGTTTCTGGAACTGAGTGCGACTCAGCTGGAGCATGAATAATTTATCACATCGCCGCTCGCACAATCTCTCTGGTTCTCTGCGAACTCCCTGCAATCCACTAGAAATCACTCAGTATGGGATGGAAGTACTCGAAAATGATCTCGTAGGTTGACTGGTTTCCCCAGGCCATCAATTTCCATCGTCCGATGCGAATCGCTGCCGCTTTCCTCGGAGCAAGCAAGATCTGACCCGCGCTGCGCGACTCTGGAAGTGAGGAGCACGCGCGAATTGGATA
Organism: Eretmocerus eremicus; assembly: GCA_030522705.1. Lineage (NCBI taxonomy): Eukaryota > Metazoa > Arthropoda > Insecta > Hymenoptera > Aphelinidae > Eretmocerus > Eretmocerus eremicus. The sequence continues at coordinate 3,470 of JAPYYZ010001825.1, read as the reverse complement.
TCCAAAATTTATCTCCTTGGGCTAGTTTTAGTGTGATGATTCGATTTTGGTTACCTCTAATATTTCTCGAACGGTGTGCGACTCTTTTGGAATGGAAGAAGTTCATCAGACTGTTCCTCCTTGGATCGCTCTCGTTCCCTACAAACTCCATGGGATTCGCCTGACATGGCTCAGTATAGGATAGCAATACTAGAATGGTATGGGGGAGTCAGACTCTTTCCCGAGTGCCTGAAATTTCCATTTTCCGCAGCGGATTTCTCCAGCTTCTTAGGGGAAAGCGAGATCTGAGCCGCGCGGCGTGACCTTGAGAGTGAGGAGGATGCGCAGCTTGGAGATCGGAAATTCATCTCCTTGGGCTATTTTTATAGCGATGATTCGATTTTGGTTATTCGTAACATTTTTCGAAGTGTGTGCGACTCTCTCGGGATGGAAAGAGTCCATTACACTGCTCCTCGTAGGTTCGCTCTCGTTTTCTACGAATACCATGGAAGTCGCCCAAATATACAGTGTGGGATACGAATACTAGAACATTATGGGATAGGTAGACTGATTTTCGAATGTCCCGAATTTCCATCTTTCATCGCAAATCTCTGCGGATCCATCAGAAGGAAACAAGATCTGAGCCGCGCCGCGTGACTTTGGAAATGGGGAGGACAGACATTCAAGTTAGAGATCGAAAATTTATCATTTTGGGCTATTTCTACAGTGATGATTCGATTTTTGTTACTCGTAGCATTCTCGAAGTGTAAGCGATGCTTTCGGTGTAGAAACCATTCATTCCACTACTCTTCGTAGGATTTTTCTCGTTTTTCAACGAACTTTATGGAATTCGCCTGAGATGATTGATTGATTGAAATGAGATCCATTGGAGTCCGGAGGTATAACTCCAAGAGACTGTTCAAGACTGTTCAATACAGAGTAAGGCGTGAGTAATCGATGAATAAAAAGTGATCTGACCAGTTCCAGGGATCATCTGCATCATTCCCTGGATGACAGAGGATTTTTATCCTATTACCAGGTCGGATCGCGAGCGAGACTCGCTCTTCGACCCTCGGACGGAGGAGTACAGAACAGACGAAGATCTCTCTCGTTTTTTCCAAGAGTCTCCGATCCATCCCAGAAATGCTAGAAAGTGATCTACCATGTCTCAGGGATTATCTGCATCACTTCCAAGATTATAGAGGATTTTTCCCCTATTGCCAGGTGGGATCGCGAGCGAGACTTGCTCTTCGACCCTCGGGCGGAGGAGTACAAAACCGACAGAAATCACTCTCGTTTTTTCCTAGAGTCTTGGATCCATCCCAGAAGTGCAAGAAAGTGATCTACCAAGTCTCGAAAATCATCTTGATCACCTCCAAGATCATAGAGGATTTCTTTCCTATTACCAGGTAGGATCGCTGTCGAGACTCGCCCCTCGACCCTCCTGCGGAGGAGTACAAAACAGACGAAGATCACTTTCGTCTTGTCAAGAGTCTCGGATCCATCCCAAAAGTGCGAGAAATTGATCCACCAAGGGATCATCTGCATGATTTCCGGGATCATAGAGCATCCTTCCCCTATCACCAGGTGGGATTGCGCCCGAGACTTGCTCCTCGACCCTCGGGCGGAGGAGTACAAAACGGACAAGAATCACTCTCGTTTTTTCTAGAGTCTCGGATCCATCCCAAAAGGGCTAGAAAGTGATCTGACCAGTTCCAGGGATCATCTGCATCATTCCCTGGATGACAGGGGATTTTTATCCTATTACCAGGTCGGATCGCGAGTGAGACTCGCTCTTCGACCCTCGGACGGAGGAGTACAGAACAGACGAAAATCTCTCTCGTTTTTTTCAAGAGTCTCCGATCCATCCCAGAAATGCTAGAAAGTGATCTACCATGTCTCAGGGATTATCTGCATCACTTCCAAGATTATAGAGGATCTCTCCCCTATCGCTAGGTGGGATCGCGGGCGAGACTCGCTCCTCGACCCTCGGGCGGAGGAGTACAAAACCGACCGGAGTCACTCTCTTTTTTTTCTAGGGTCTCGGATCCATCCCAAAAGTGCGAGAGTGATCTACCGAGTGTCGGGAATCATTCTGATCACTCCCGGGATTATAGAGGGTTTCTTCCCTATTAAGAGGTAGGATCGCGGGCGAGACTCGCCGATCGACCCTCGGTCGGAGGAGTACAAAACAGACGAGAATCACTCTCGTTTTTTCCAAGTGTCTCGGATCCATCCCAAGAGCGCTGGAAAGTGATCTACCGAGTCTCAGGGATCATCTGCATTATTCCCAAGATCATAGAGGATTCTTTTCCTATTACCAGGTGGGATCGCAGCCGGTACTCGCTCCTCGACCGTCGGGGCGGATTATACAAAACTGACAAGAATCCCTCTCGTTCTTTTCGAGAGTCTCGGACCCATCCCAGAGGAGCAAGGAAGTGATCCGACCAGTTCCAGGGATCATCTGCATCATTTTCTGGATAAGAGAGGATTTTTCTCCTATTACCGTGTGGGATCGCGGGCGGGACTCGCTCCTCGACCCTCGGGCGAAGGAGCATAGAACCGACAAAAATCACTCTCGTTTTTTTCTAGTGTCTCGGATCCATCCTGAAAGGGCTGGGAAGTGATTCACCGAGTCTCAGGAATCATTCAGATCATCTCCAAGATTAGAGAGCATTCCTTCCCTATTACCAGGTAGGATCGCGGGCGAGACTCGCTCCTCGACCCTTGGAGGTAGGAGTACGAAATAGACAGAAATCACTCTCGTTTTCTTCAAGAGTTTCGGATACATCCCAAGAGTGCTAGAAAGTGATTCATCAAGTCTCAGGAATCATCTACATTATTCCCATGATTATAGAGGATGCTTTCCCTATCACCAGGTGGGATCGCGGCCGAGACTCACTCCTCGACCCTCGAGCGAAGGAGTACAAAACGGACGAAGATCACTCTCGTTCCTCTCTACAGTCTCGGATCCATCTCGGAAGGGCTAGGAAGTGATCTGGTTAGTTCCAGGGATCATCCGCATTATCTTCTGGATGATAGAGGATTTTCGTCCTATTACCAGGTCGGATCGCAAGCGAGACTCGCTCTCCGACCCTCGGGCGGAGGAATACAAATTAGACAGGAACACTCTCGTTTATCTCTAGAGTCTCGGATCCATCCCAAAAGTGCTAGAGAGTGATCTACCAAGTGTCAGGGGTAATCTGCATCACTTCGAAGATTATAGAGTATTCTGTTCCCAGTACCAGGCGGGATTGCGGGCGACACTCGCTCGTCGACCCTCGAGCGGAGGAGTACAAAACCGAGATCAATCACTCTCGTTCTTTTCTAGAGTCTCGGATCCATCCCAAAAGTGCTAGAAAGTGATCCACCAAGTCTCAGGGATCATCTCAATCATTTTCAAGCTTATAGAGGATTTTTCCCCAATTACCAGGCGGGATCGCAAGCGAGACTCGTTCCTCGACCCTCGTGCGGAGGAGTACAAAACCGAC
>JAPYYZ010001824.1:0-14312 GCA_030522705.1 Eretmocerus eremicus | reverse complement strand
TCACTGCTGGCGTGGGAGCTGAAGAGGTATTCGCAACGTCGCGTCGGCTCACGAGAGATTTGATTTCGCCAAGCTGATTCTCGAGCATGTCAAATCGCTAAAAGAATAGATCGAGAGTGCTTTGCGCGATTAATACCCACTGACCTCCAAAGGTGTCCGAAGATTGCGATGTCCGTGTGGATGTGGCTGTAGCTGCTGAGTTAATCGGGAGGCTCAAGTTGTTATATAGGACCTCTCCATCCCTACGCTTTGCAGATGGTCTCAGAAGCGGCGTCTGGAGTGTCCCACTGAGCTCCGCTCCTGCGCGCTGCTTTTGAATTTGCGCGGGCACTGGTGGAGAGGGCCCGGTAGCAGTCGTGTTCCGTGGAAACTCAGTTTTGGCAATTGGTAGCCCTCGCAGCCCCCACTCAGGCGCGTGTTACAGGCTCGCGGTGGAGAGGGAGCCTTTGCTGGTGAGAGGCGTTCCGCCACGGCCGGTGGTGGTAGCCTTCCTGGCGGGGGGCCCGTCATACTCCGAGAGCTGGTTCGTGAGTGTGCGTTCAGCTGCCCACTCACACGAGTTTGCAAACAAGCACCCTCTCTCTCTCTTTCTCTCTCTCTCTCTCTTCCTCTCTCTCTCTCTCTCTTTCAGCAGGTTCGCATTGCTGCGATGGGCTGCGGTCGTCTGTTTTGCTGAGTCGACCGCCTTGCCTTCCGCTGTCACACAACCTGCTGTGTCACACAATGTCTCAGTTCTCCAGTCAGAAATGAGCAACACCTCATCTGCAGGACAGACGTCGCTTCGCTCATCTGCCAACGGCCCGACGAGTCTCAGTAGGATGCACTTTGACTACAAGCTAACTCGGACTACCAAGTGGCACTCTTTCTGGAAGAAATTCCAGTCAGAACTGCAGGCACACGGACTTGGTTTTTTCAATGACGACACAACATCGATGACGTCCTATGCACCTCATTTCGATACCCAAATTCGGGACATACTGATACACCGAATTAAGGATGCATACTACACTCAGCTGAGTGCCACGAACTCAGCAACACAGATGTTGACTGAGCTAAAACGACTCAAACTGACGGAATCTTCAACAACTTCATCCTCAGCAAGAGAAGCTCTCCACACGATCCGTTTAGAGCCTAGGACCGAGACAGCTACCAGGTACATCGAGCAATTTGACGAGGCTGTAAGGAGACATGACAGCATTGAGGGTAAGGAGCCCCTGTCTCAGGCTGAAATACGTGACGCCTTCTACACGTCAGTTAAGGGTTCATGTCCTCTCCTACAGACTCTCAAATTCATAGCAACTCAACAGGGTCGTGCCCTCGGTATTGAGGAAATGAAGACAATCTTCAGAGAGAAAAATGCTGAGAAAGAGCAATCCAAGAAGGATACTCCTCGCGCGTTCCTGTTGGACAGGCGACAACAGCTGAATCAGCCACGCAATCGCTGCTATAAATGTGACGACATCACCCATCACATTGCCGCAGACTACCCGTGGAAAGGCACAGGCCAAAAGAAATGCTACAAGTGTCAGCAAATAACTACCCACAAGGCGAATGACTGCCCCTACCGGGGTCCTCCTGCGGAAGATATGAGACGAGGTCACCAACACCACCGGGGGACCAAACGCCTCCTTTCTCAACAGTATGGGTCGGACAGCAAGAGGTCAAAGCCGTACACAAGGCAGCCAGGTCGCGGAGGCAGTGGCCGTGGCCCTGGGAACCAAGGTGGGGGTTCTGGTCGCGGTGCTCGCAGAGGCAGAGGCAGCGGTGCTACCAGAGGTGCACGTGGGAGTCAGCAGCGACATCAACAGTCGGCGCGTGCGCAAAATGTGCAAGTCGAAGAAGGTGAGGACACCCCCAGCGCGTTCTATAATAGCGAGAGACTGGGAAATTCCCAATCATGTCAGGATGCGAGCACCATGGGGAAATTCGGTGGAACTCGGGGTAGAATTCTAGAGGAATTTGTGACTGACTCTGGCGCGACCGAACACTTGTCTAAATCGCGGCTTATCTTTCAGGATTTTGATGAGTCAAATACATGCAAAATTAGAAGCGCAAATGAAGATTCATCAGCTGATATTTGAACGGAGAAAGCGGGTTCTTCCGATGTAAGAACAAGCAATGGTCTTATGAAATTACCCCGCGTTATCTACTCAGACTCTTTGTCTGAAAACCTGCTTTCACTGAGGCGCTTCGCGGAGATGGGCCTCGCGGTGTACCTGGACAATAAGAGGCTCGACATATTTGATCCGGAGTCAAATCATTCATTCCTAACGGGGATTTATGAATGCCCGTATTGGATTATCAGGCTGGAAATAGATAACTCAGCAAAGTCAGATCTAAATGAACCAGTTGATAGTATTGTTCTCGTGAATCTGGCTAAGGCCTTCCGAGTTGAGACACGTAGTACTAAGCTTAAGACAGTTACAGACGCGGAACAAATTGAAGAGCCGAGTCCTTCGAATCCTGGAAAAGCGATTACATCGCACGTGTCCGAACACTCTATGATCGACACCACAATAATGGATCGGAAAATCCATAACATAGATGAGCTTCCTATAATTGAAATACTGGGAGGAGAATCAGCTCCTCTTCGAAACTACGAGAAGTTTACACGCAATAACAATGCTTTTCTGTGGCATATGAGAATGGGGCATGCGTCCGTCGAATACCTCAAATCTCTTCAACGTCGATTCCCAGAAAAAACGGACTTGAATAGAGCTATTTTCGATGACTCGATCTCGGAGTGTGAGGTGTGCAAGATTGCCAACTTTTCTAGACTTCTTTTCAATAGCACGTGGAGGCGAGCAACAGCCCCGCTTCAAATAATCTACTCAGATCTGATGGGACCTATAAGTCCAATATCACATCCCAAAAGATACAAATGTATCGTCGTATTTGTAGACGATTTTTCCAGATTCTCAATGGCTTATCCAATGAGAACGAAAATGGATACAAGATATTATCTCGAGTCATTCATAATTTCTGCAAGAAACCTTCTTGGGTACAAGGCAAAAGTTTGCTATTTGCGCTCTGACAAGGGCACAGAGTTTACAGGTGGCTACACAGACAAAGTCCTAGAGAAATTGGAGGCCGAGTTGCAGGCGTCCTCGCCAGACACACCGCAAGACAATGGTGTTGCTGAGCGGTTCAATCGAACGATTCACGATAAGCTGAGAGCATACATGTTTGACTCGGGTCTGCCTAAAAATCTCTGGGACTTAGCACTCAGATCAGCCGTGTACGTTTACAATAGGACTCCACACAAGTCCAACGATATGATAACTCCATTGGAGGAGTTTGCTCCTGAACACAAGTTTGATTTGAGTCAGATCAAAAGGTTCGGTTGCTTCGCTTACATCAGAGTACAAAAACAGACCGTTACCAAATTCAGTGAGCAAGGGCGACGGGTCATTTTGGTAGCCTACACCCCAACCAGCTACTTGTTTTTGAGACCAGATGACAACCGTTACTACGAGACTCGAGATGTACGATTCAACGAAAAACTTATGTACAGAGACATGTACAAAACTGATCCAATCAAAGACCATCCTATGACCGAGACTGACATCAAAGACAGTAAATGGATGGTAGAATTCCAAGAAAGTCAAGTAACTGAATCTCCCGAAACTTTGAGACCGAAGGGAAAACAGGAGCGTAAAAGAGGCAGGCCACGAAAAACCCTGACTCTAACTGACGTCAGCTTTGCAAACTTCACGCAGATCAATGATGACTTGAAAAGACTCCGACTGAATATTTGTGATCAAACGCAAGACGATCTGTACAGACTAGACGACGAGCTTACACACTTACTTCTAGCCAAGATCAACAGTGATCCTATTTCATTCAAGGAAGCAATGCTCTCAGCAAATCGACTTAAATGAAAAGGAGCTTGTGATGCGGAGCTTCATTCCTTCGAAAAGAATGACGTCTATGATTTAGTTCCACGACCCATTATGACGCTGGCGGGACGTAAAGCTACGATCATAGATCCCAAGTGGGTTCTAGAAGTAAAGATGGGTCCCGACGGTGTCGAAAAGTACAAGGCTCGTCTGGTCATACGCGGATTTCAGGACAGGAACAATTACGATCTGTCAGAAACGTATGCCCCGGTTTCTAGACTTCCACCAGTCCGCGCAGTCCTGGCAATCATCAATAAGTACAACTTAAATGTTTGTCAGCTGGATGTAAAGACCGAGTTTCTAAACGGCGAGATTGAGGGAGAGATTTACATGGAAATTCCGGAGGGCTTTCACTGTTCTGATCAGACTAGGAGGGGGAATGTTTTCAAACTGAAAAAAGCTTCGCATGGGTTGAGGATAAGTCCGAAGAAATGAAACGATAAGTTCACTGAAGTTGCTTTGAAAACTGGACTGTCAAATGACGATAGAGAACCATGTTTTTCCATTTGGCATGACGAAAACAAATTCCTTCTAGCCCTACTTTATGTTGATGTCATTTTACTTGCTAGTAACGACCATGCAAAACTTCTTGAAATAAAGACTGAATTCAAATCAGCTTTTGATATGACAGATCTGGGTGAACCTCAAGAGTTCCTTGGAATTGCTTTGAGCAGAGACCGAGCTAACTGCACTCTCGAAATGAGCCAGACCAAGTACATAGATGAATCTTTGATTCGTTTTGGCTTTGAAAATTCTTCCCCACAAAAAAGTCCGATGGCAACGAGCCAAGTTACGAATAAAGATAGACGAGATAGAGAAGACTCCCCAAACAGAGAAAAACTGCTTGAGACAGATAAGCTCCCAGAGAGACCGTTTAGAGGGGCTGTCGGAAGTCTGCTCTATCTAGCCAACACAACTCGCCCAGACATCATGTACACTGTGAATGTAATCAGGAGACACCAGTCTTACCCGACTGAAAATGAATGGTCCATGATTGAGGGGGTATTTAGGTACTCAAAACATACAAGAACCAAGCCCTTGCGTTTCGCAGGAGAGTAAGATCACTTAGAAGCATTTTCAGACGCGAGTTTCGCTGATTGCAAAAATTCAATATCCACGTTTGGTTATGTGATCAGGCTCCATGGGGATTCAGTAGCGTGGAGAACTAACAAGTGGTCGTACGTTTCACTTTCTACCTGCGAGGCTGAGTATGTTGCTATGAGTGAGACTTGTCAGGAACTGATTGATCTTGACAGATCTTTCAGCCGCATTTAGTCCCATGGTGCTCTGGTGTGATAACAGAGCTGCAAAGGCTAGCGCAAAGACAAGTGGTGGGAAAAGGCTCAGACATATCATTGAGCCCGAAGAAAATTATGTGAAAGAATGTGTCAGAAGAAATTCGGTACAGGTAGCTTGGATCCCATCCAGACAACAAATGGCTGATATTTTCACTAAGCCTTTGCCCGTCTATGCGCATATAGCCATGACCAAAATTCTGATGAATGAAGCACGAATGCATGATGAGTGAACTGCTTCAAAATTTTTTTTTTTTGCTTCACAGATTATCATTCTGAAGAAAATGAAGAAATACTGGAGGAATGAATGTAAAATTGACTATGTATTGTTCACATTGAGAGACAAGTTGACCATGATACGTGTCCCGAATATTGGAATCGACAATGTATACATTCTTGTGCAAAATGACTAGTTATAAGTATAGAATAAGTGTATGTTGTATTCTGAAAATTACGATGACTGATTCATGATTCAAACGAATTCAGATGTATCTATGTAGAATGAATTGATTGATGAACTCTATGTATTTATTCAGCGAGATCCGCTATCTCTCATCCGGGAGGGAGTGTTGGATGTGTATGTGTGTATGTGTGTGTGCGCTTTTGACTGCGTCTCTCGTTTGGTGGCGCGCGCACGCGCCAGTTTGCGCTCAGCTGCTTTACAGAGCAGATCTCTGTATAGCTTGTACGGCAACAATAAAGTGTGTGAGTGACCCGGACTCCTGGTGCATTCACTCATCTCCCCGGCCCTTGTCTCACGCTATCCCTTCAGGGAGGAATGTGGTACAAATTAATTTGATATGTTTACTGTGCTTTGACTCATAAGCGCAAGGCATTCTTGATGTATCTGCCAATCTAGAAAGAGAAACACCCTCTATGTGCTCCATGAGTGCAAAAATACGAGATAAGACCAATCGTATATGCTGGTAGTTTTCCTCAAGATCCCTGAGAGAGCAGCAAGTAGGATAAATTCATTGGAAGTTCCCATGCTAGTGTTATGATGTAGCCAGGAGTCATTTGTCGTGTATTCAGATGATGAGCGAAAAATGACTCTCTCTGGTAATTTTCTGAATATGTTATAATGGGATATGACTATTTCTACCTATTCAAGATGTAAGTCAGGCTGTCTTGGATTAGAGAGGGTTCAGAGGACCCTTAGGAAGCTGGTCAGAGCGAAGAGGAGAGTAAGGTGCGGAGGGGCTGATTTTAGGCAAAAATAGTGAAAAAGCCTCAAAATGGACCTGTAAGAGGGTTCTGTATCTCATAACAGGGGACCTATGAGATGGAACGGTTTTGTGGTGCCTTGATCTTACACCAAAACATGGGAGTTCCCGAAGTTTAGTCAAATCTGTGACCCGCAAGTTTGGTGCTCCCCTCTTGAGTTTGTTAAGAGGCATGCCCATAATTGCGGACATTGGGTGCATGTGTCATCTCCTGACGATGGAATTTGGAGAGGACAGTATTATTGATGGATGATGATAATGAAATCATGGATCATCTGCAAGCCTCCATCCTTATCTTCGAACCCCTCTATTCCGCCCCCCCTTCTGTATCGTCACCCCCGTTTCGCACGATATCTCGTGTTCCTGACTCATTTTCACTACCTTCATTACTTTTACTGAGATTTTCCGAATCAGGAGCATATTCATCATTCAATAAGTCCAAGATATCTCTCCCGCGCAATTGGATTCTCTCAAATCTATCTCAAATACAGTGTCAAAAGCTCAAATATGCACTTAATCGACAGTGTGAACAATGATTCCTACAACAAATATCAGCAATTCAGGTTGCTGTAGGAGCCATTTGTTCACAGTATCTTCCCCTTTCATCTCCGGCTTATCTCACATCAAAATTTGAGATTCAATCAATTATTTGAAGATATTCAAGAGCATCCAGCCGACTTTTGATTTTACTGTGTTTGTTGATCAGAGAACGGAGTCCAATCGCAGGAAACCCATACTTCATCAGCTATAATAGCAACCAATTGAACTCTCATTCTCCAATGGATATTTTCAGAGCATGAGCATGAATTCATCGCCTTGGGACTCACTAAGATCGATAACGAACTGAATCTTCCTCAAAATGCGACCTCCTGGATGTCCATTGATGTGACTGGACTGGAGATAGACATGCCTGGAGCTTGGAAGAGTCGCGAGGGCATTTTTGGGGCTCAGACATTTGGTATCTTGGCCTTCTTCTTATCCTGGTATGGCTGTATCTCTGGTTCTCCTTCATCGAAGTGACTCTAACAGGGCTCATCTGAAAGCTATATCGTAGCCGTGCATTCAACGCGTGGGTAGCCGTTTTCACGGCATTTCCCATCATTCTTGAATCCCTTAGAGATTTGGATTGAAATGAAAGAGAGAGATTGTCCCACATACTCAAATTTACATTCTCTCTCTCCTCTTCTAATCTGAATCGCGCGGATGTTCGAAAATAACAGGAACGCGATGAGTGCTTTTATGCCTCACCGTAGACATGACGCGAGTATACATGCATATAATGTTTCCGGGCGCCCCCATTATTCTCAAAGATCTTCGCGATCTAAATCAAAATAGGAGAGAGAGGATGTAGATTTGAATTTGTAGAACAGCCTCTCTTATATTTGCGGAGTCCTCCTCCCTCCCTTTGCGCGCGTTTTTCTGGCCTCACAATTCGTTCCCGTCGCACAAGCGAATGGGACTCTCACCAGCGATTCATCCCGCTACGCCCCCCTCCCGCCTCGCGGAGCCTCGCTTCTGGGTAAAAGGCTGCGGCCTACTTGCGCCGACTTCCGCGATTCTTATCTCATACTACAGTCCGCAATTGATCAAGAAATGAGATCAATAGAACTCAGATGGTGTTTTTTGCTGTCTAATGAAAAAACCCCTCTTACATCTAGATCATCGCATTCGCATTGAACATCCCAATCATGATTCAAGCTTCGCATGCACTTTCAAAGAAACTGAGGAAAGGGAATTGAACTGTGAAAATTTCCATCCATCACATAACTATGATTCTCATTTTAGCACTACATAAACATTGTACTCATCCCACGATTTCTATTATTCTACACCCAGCTTTTGAGTATTGCTGGACATCTTTGATTGCTCTTTACGAACTGGAATTTTCCCATCGTTGTGGAGGTGTGCCATAGCTCGCCCTATTCCAAAGTGTAGGCTACCGATGGAATCCAATCACTTCCGCCCGATCAATTTCACATGTGCAGCATCTGAGATCCTGAAATCTCTCGCTCTAGAACAAATTATAGAATTTGACCTCAATTGCGAGTCACTCGATCCGTGGCAATCTGGGTTTCAGAAGAGAGAATCATAGCACTCACACAGCCCTTGTGAAATTAACGGGTGATATACGCAGAGCCATAGACAGAGCAGAGGTCGTTCTAATGACAGCCATAGATTTCTCAAGTGCATTTGATCTGGTAAATATGAGCCTGTTTGTTGATAAGATGGAGGCTCTTGGATTTTCAGATGCAGCTCGTGAGTGGATTGGATCCTATCTCACTGATCGTATCCAGAAAGTTATGTCCCCTGCGAGTCACTCGTCTTCCGAAGCCACGAGAAAGTCGGGAGTCCCTCAAGGCAGTAGAGCTGGATCACCTTCTTCCTCGTTCAGTATCACCGACTTACCGACAAACATATTGCGCTGATCGTATCATTTGTATGAAGATGACTGCACTGTCTACTATTCAGGACCTTTCAGTAAGATCAAATCGATATTCGGACAAGTTGAAGCAGATGTGAACAGGATATCAAACTGGGTTGAATTGAACGGACTTAAGATCAACAAAAGATAAACCAAAGCTATTTGATTTTGATCAAGAAATTTCATGAAACGTCTAAATGTCTCCCCTCCACCTATGTTTACCATAGATGGTCAAGCAATTGAGTATTGTTACTCAGTCAAAATTTCGGGCGTTGTACTTGATGGACAGCTCACAATGCAAGATCAGTGTGATCAGACGATGAGAAAATCATTTGCAGTTTTCTCGAAGTTACAAAAATGTAGTGAATACATCCCGCAAAATTTAAAACTTACGCTCGTCAAATCGTTGGTGTACCCTTATCTTGACTATTGTGCAGGAATTTTCTTAGGCTTATCGGATGAACCATGCCTTAAGCTACACCGCTGAAAGAATGCAGCCTCACGATTCTCGACTGGTCAAAAAAAATTTGAGCATATAACCCCTGTATATGAGGAATTGAGTGTCCTGTCCTATACTCTAAGGCCTCCCAATCCCGGCTGTCGTATCAATTCTGATGGGATTTTTGTCTTCCCCAAATGAGGAAATTAGGTCCATTTGATATCTCTGTGAATTGGACGTATTGGATCTCTATTGATCACAATCCAGAATGATGAGCTCGGTGTCAATCTCGGCCGATTTAACTTATACTCATAGGATCCTTATACTCCTCAACTTAATCTCCAGTCAGTATTACGTTCCATTGATGTGAATGTAAAGTTCACGTATTGTATCCGCATATTCGTGTTGATCTGAATCTGCATTGATGAATGCGGTGTCAATCTCAGCCAGTCTAACTTATTCTAATAGGGGTCCCAACCTTCTCAATTGGATCTCGAGTCGGCATAAGGCCCAGTTGATGTCTATGTAAATTTGACGTTTCAAATTCCTATTGACTCGAATCCTTAATGACGAATTCATTGCCAATCTCGCCTAGCGTGACCGAATCTTGTAGGGAATTCATCTTCCTCAATGGATCCCCAGTCAGCGTTAGTTCCAATTGATGTAAATCAGATTCTGACGTACTGGATTCCTATCAACTTGAATTCACATTGACGAATCCAGTACCACTCTCGGCCTACTCGACTACAATAGTTATTCATTTTGTTCCTCAATAATGCAACAAGTCATCCAAGAATGGAACTGTCAAATGTGAAGCTCTGTTTCCTACCTCCGATTACTACCTCAGTCTTGCAGCCATTAAAACAAGGTAAATGACTGTCCGATATCCAATTATCTTATGTATTTCAAAATATCCGCTATTCCTGATCGTCAATTTTCAGGCATCATCCAAAATTTGAAGAACTGTACAGAAAGAGAGTTGGGAGTCATACGCTTACGGCAATCGATTCAGGAGAGTCTGTTGATGGAATTGTGAAATTGATATCAGTGTAAGATGCAATATTCTGGATCAAGGAGTCCATTCACGAGATAAAATCTGAAACAGTAACTCATTGTGTTGTGAAAGCTGTATTCTCTCTTCATACTTCTGGCAGCTTCTCGAATCTTCGATACGCAATGATATGGATGAATTGAGTGTCATGTTGTTTGGATTTGATTGTACAGCTGAGAGCTACAAGGACATCGACAATGCCTCACCCACTGAGAACCTCGCGATAGGAATACGAGAGATAATTGAAGAGCAATCATCAGCAGGTTGCAATGAAAATTCCGAGTCCGAGGATAAAACTTCCGAATCGGAGAGAAGAAGAACCCATCTCTCACGCTGATGTTGAGAGATGCATATCGACATCGAAAAGTTTTTTGTAAAAAGTAATTCAATTGCTTGTTTGTCGAGAACCTCCAAAATCCAGATGGAATTTCAGAATCGAGTTTCATGTACTAAACTGAAGCAGACATCAATGATTGATTATTTATCAAAAAAATCGATTCTATCATGCATGTATAATTTCAGAATGTTGTATAATATGACAATTTGGAGATACCAAAGCTCGAATCATGACTGGAATTCATATATCTAATTTGTGTACCAGTAGAATAATGATCAGCCATACCCAAGACCCGAAATTTGACAACCCTCTGAATAGCGGACACCTCCTCATAGCGAACACTTTCTCGGTGTACCGAGGTGTCCGCTTTTGAGAGGGTCTACTGCATTAGGCCGGTTCTGGAACAGTGGTGTTTTACTTTGGCAACAAAGTAAAACAGTACGGTTCACCCTATTAAAAAGTGAAACAGTACCGTTTCACTCCGCTGATAGAGTAAAACATCCTCTGCTCGGGTCTCGGCTATCTGCATTGCGACCCCGCGGCCTGCATCCCCCATTTCGATATCTCGGATCCAAGTCCTGTTTCACTGCGCCAGCATACTGTTCCACTAATACTGACGGAGTGAAACATTATGAGAGGGCATCCGTTCCCGGTCAACTCCTACTGCAGTGCGCGCACGCGCGCGTGTGTGTGTGTTTGTGCGCGCACATCTGAATAGCTATTCGTACACAGTTGTATGAATGCCGGGTAGCTCAGTGAACAGAGCGCTTGATTCAAGATCATGATTCCCTTGGTCCGATTCCGAGCCCTGGCACATATTCTTTTCTCTTACATCATCCACACTAATCCCACAGCATCACTCTTCCATGGTATTTCTTGTTCGGACGTTGTTCCTCGGAATTCTCCTTCGATGGAGGAGGGGTAAGATTTCCTCCGTACTCCTTCCATTCTGCTCGAGATGACGCATTCTCATCTGAATTCTTTCTGTGATCCTCCATTAGAGGAACACTCTCTTGCTCGTCACTCTTGTTGTTTTGACCTCCACCCATATTCGTCTCATAAACAAATGAGGACGAATTCCTAATCATGTAGCTTCTATACCTCACTTCCACTCCATCGCATGCGGTACATGGTGAGTTTGGAGAAATTCTTTGATTGATACGACATTATGCTGTGCCTCAACTGTTTTGTATGACTCAGTGTAATGTGGACAAACAGTGACCAATTTTCGCAAGTATATTTGTTCCAAGGTAGTATATTCTGTTTCTGTGACGTCGCGGAATCTAAATTTGAAGCGCTCTGGACATTTTTTCTCCGTCTGACCCATGATATGGATTATAGTGGCATCGTGCAGATTCTTCCGAAGTGCATTACCTATCTCATTGTGAAGTACTCGCCTTGCCTCCCATGAAATACCATGATGAGCTTTTTTGAGCCAAGTATCTTCTTCTCTATATTTATCAGCAAATCTTGAGTGATGTGATGGACAGTTTTTTGCAAATTGAACCGTCTATTGGCTTTTCTAAGCCCTGCATTTCCACTACCCACTCCCCATCTCGGGGTAGAATGATTCCTTCGACGCTCACCACCGATTCATATGCACTTTCCTGCACTTCTCGAACAAGTTTATTCACGGCTCTACTGATTGGATTGCACTCAACCATTCTGTCACGCAATATCATACAGTATGCAGATGTTTTCGCTGTAAATTGTCTTTAGCCTCGAATTCTAGTCAAATGTCAACTGAAGCACTCTTCATTACTTTATTCTGTTCTGAACAATCAATGAATATCACAATGACATCAGATTTCTTCAACATAGGCTCATTATCTTTACCATAGAATGAATTCTGAAAATTCTAGTACATGTCATATAAAATAACCTACTGATTCCGGTCAATCTGCAAATTTATATCCCCATGAGGATAAAGTTGTGGACTGAGAAATAAATCTACGTCACTGATATTGCAATGATCCAATTCGCTCGAATTGTTATTCTTGATTTTTTCCTGTTTGTCTGAATAACAAGGATAACAGATCGCGGTTTCTCGAATTAATTCAAAGTTTTGATCGTCGACACATGTTCTTTGTGTTACTGGAAGGAGACAGTATTCATCCAACTCCCAAGTACGGAAACTCATCCTTATAGGCATATTGTTTCGTGGTGTACTTGGAGGGATGAATCCTCACACCATCGGAAAAGACCACAGATGGCATGAGCTACTTCCATCCAATGAACGTGATCTTGATAGTTTCGTGTATGGGATTTCCTCCTACTTGTACAGTATTTTGCTAGACACGAATGGAGTCGGATCTGGATCGCACAAGTACCATTCCATGTTCAGCATGGATCATAATTTCCCGATAATCCTCATCGAATTCAAGAATCATGCTTGAAGGAACCAGCACATCAAAATTACCGCTTACATCATATATGACTTGGTTCTCCTCCACATCGATTCATCCCACATTCTATAACGTGAGTCTCTGGTTTGAATGGAATGATAGCCAGTTGGCTGGTGTTTTGCGAAAGTAATACAGAACATTGCGATTATCTGACCATAAATGAACAGTTACTTTTGGAATTTTCAATCCGTCTCAGAAATGTTTCGTGAACTTGGTCACGAGTTGAGCTGCGTTCAACTCTAATTTCGGTATTGAAAGAGTTTTTATCGGAGCAACTCCAGTTTTTGAGCCGAACATGATCAGATTAGATTTACCAACTACGCAAAGATATACTACCCCAGCGTACGCAATTCCAGGAGCGTCGGCAAAACCGTCAATCTCTATATCTCCTGATGACGGGCAAGCATCAATCTATCGAGGCATCTTGATATAAGGGATTGCAGCAAGAGACTGATAACAGTCAATCCAATATCGAGATTCATCAGCTGGAATTTCAGCATCCCACTCTCAGCTCACAATCCACAGGGATTGATTGAAAATTTTCAGAACTGCTATAACGGGCGAGATCTATCCGAGAGGATCAAAATGCTTGGAGGTCTCCGAAGAAAACGTTACGGCGAGTAATCTTGATATCCATAGGTTTCAAAGCTACATTGTGAGCGAATGAATCAGTTTTTGGGTCCCAAACTGAACACAGAACCGAGAAGCCAGACCCAACTTTGAGATCAGCTGCTGAGGCTATCGTGTCAGGCTTGAGGTCGCGCAGTAAGGCTTCATCATTTGACATTCGCCACTCACGTAGCAAAAAGCAACCTCGGCCGGTGATGGTCCGAGCTTGGTCCCGTTTGAGAACAGTTTCCTCAATGGTCCGCCCACCAGAAGCAACATCATTCATGTAGGTTTCCTCGGGCAGAATTTCAGCTTCGAGTGGCAGCTCTTTTTCTTCGTCTTCCGCTAACCGATGAAGAGATCGAGTTGCTTGGGAGAATGAAGAAGCGGAGCCAAAGAGCACAACGCAGAGTAACCAGATTTGGAGCTCATCGCTTGGCTTCTCTCTCGAGACAATTGCTTGGAGGTGCTGATCACTTCCAGCCACCTCTATTTGTGAATACATTTTGGCATAGTTGTGACAGGGAATAGCTTGGTCACTCTCTCTCCTTCGGCAATTAGTTATAAGGCTTAATGTATACATTGAATATTAATCTACTGTTACAGGTGCATCGTTCGGCAGCATATGAGAG
>JAPYYZ010001823.1:8701-26976 GCA_030522705.1 Eretmocerus eremicus | reverse complement strand
ATCTTGGAGAAGAGTTTGAAAAGTAACAAAGTCATGTAACTCGTACAAACCAGGAACGTTAAATCTCCCTGTCAGAATATGTAAGAGATTTTTAATAAACTATCTAGATTCCATATAAAACGACGGTACTTCAATTGTCTTCTTGAATTAAAGCCCCGCATAATGCATCAATTTGAACTAGCAAGATTCTAAGTAGAAGTTGAAACTCAATCGACTCTTCGGATGATCTCGATCATATGATTGGATGAGCTGCAAGGCATTTGCCAAACTTGATTGCATTCAAACTTTCTTCAATTGCTCGAATCCATTGTATTGTATGGTCACATCCTGTGATAAGGTTTACACATGATCTCAAAGTATTCTGAGGGGGCAGTGATTGTGCGGGGTGAGTTGTGCAACCCAAATAATACGTCCGCGCGTTTTTCACTAAAAGAACCAAAAGAATATGACGCAACCATGCATAGAAAGAATTGGTAATTTTGAACATTCTGTCCACCATGATTCCTCTAGGAACTATCAAAAATGGAATAACAAACACGAACATTTTTCTTCTTGAAGAATTGGAAATTGTTTATCCACTCCCACCATTCTAATGAAAAAACTGACGCATTCGAGAGCGGTTTTAAAATCTTCATGATAAGGATCACAATTCCCCTGGGCACACAGTACCATTTCGAGCGCTAACGACTCGATTCCTCCGTTTTGCTCGGGAAATGAACTGTTCTAGAGGCCGAAGAGCGCGTGCAAACCCAGGACAGTGATGGACTTCTCCGTCGCGATTTTCAATCAGAGTACCCACAATTCAAATGAGCGATGGGCATACCTTGATGTGAAGCAGGGTTCCACGATAATATTCATTCTAGCTCTCTTTGAGTACAGATTGAAGATCCATGGAAGCGAACTTAATGATTTGAATTAATTTTTCCTGCAATTTAATATCCACCGTATTGATTGCGTTCCAAAGAATATGTCTTGGCATCTGGCATACAAGCTAAGCATTACGTCAATCCTCTCAACTTTCAACTTCTAAATGAGAATTCAGAAAAATCATGCTAGGCATACCTCCTGCCCATGAGCATATTTGCGTTTCATTATAGGACCCCTTACCTGAAATCAAAAAGCGAGCCGCATGCTACGTATATGCGGATTTCCAAGTCGAGTTATTCGGACCTATCGGGTTTCAAGCTCGGCATGGGTACCAAGCCCTTGCAGTAACAAACACAAGATCGTACTACGATGGTTTTCCTTACAGTCTATTTTTGTGACCTCGTCTTCCACAGACAAGGTGGCAAACATATCGAATTCCCTGCTCACAGGTTGACAGGAATATCAGAGAGATATTGATTTTCTGGCTAGTCTTGGACCAAAGTAGAAATATGAAAAATTTCTTCACGAAGAAGAGCAGTTTTATTATAGCTGGAGGTGATTACGACTCGAGAATCTTCGAGATCATCTTAGATCTTCTTTAGCCCATTCCTACGATGAACTCTCCCAATCTACATCCATGATATACAAAAATTGCAACACAAGATGTTGAGATATTTTGGTTTTATGGGTAATGTACCATCTGATGGATTTGAGTGCGAATGTGCCAAATTATAGCAAGTGCTCCGCCATGATAACGTTAAAGGATTTCATCCCTACGGTGACACCCTGACGTACATAACTCACATTATGGTCCATTTTTGTATCATTTCATTTATTATATCTTCATCATCTTATTTCGTTTATCTGTCTGTCATTGTGTCAGTGTGGATCGTGAGCTACCTGAATAAAATAGATTCGCAAGACTACATGATGAATGTGGAATGAACACAGTAAGTTGTTCATATGGTTTCATACACCTCAAAACCTGAGGAATGTGACCAAAGGAAGCTTCTCAAAGCAGATTTGAGATTCAATACCAAAAAATTTACATACCACTAGAAGTCTCGACTCCTCATATTCCCCACACAATAGGTTAACGTATAATTGATTTGTATGCGTACTTAATTGTGTCAGTCATTTGCCCAAGTACGCATTGAATAATCCATTGCCAGAACAATGATGGTGGACCAATGAGTGAACAACAAAGCAGCACTAGTTGAATACTCATTGTCTTGCATTCACAGCTGACACTTCATGCGCCGCGACGTCCTCACACCCGCCTACGTATTGCTTGCCGCTGACGCGTTCGGGCCGTCCAACGGGCGAAATTTGTCAATGGGCTGTCGCTACCAGCCGCTTACAACGTAAATCAAGCAAAACAATATGTACAGAGGGGAGATTAAACGCTAACGTAACTGGTGAAAATAAAATCCTCGCCAAATTGAAGAGATAAAAAATGGAAGAGTGATGGTCAGTAAAAGTTGACGTGACTTATAGGCTGCCGCTTTCGAGTTGTCGATGTACCCGTGGTGATACTGAAAACCACCACAAACGCGTACTCTAGTGGTAGAGGCTGTGGAAATCGTGAGTTTAAAGAGAGTTAGTGAGCGACCCGCGAATTAAGTAGAAATGTCAGTGTTTGGTCAGACGAGACTTATGAAGGGTCGCCAGCCATTCGAATCATGGGTGTGATGTCTGGTCAGAGGGTCATTTTTATGCGGTAACATAATTGGCCGACTGAAACCTCCGGCACTTCTTTTATTCAGAGCATCAGCTCATTAAAGCCAGAGTGCAGTCCCAGACATGCGCGCTTCTTTTTAATTAGATCCTAAAATGATTTTTCTCAATAATTGCCAAGTTCATATTTTTGACATGCATCCCGTTCTCCATGAGCAGACCCTCCGCGCGCAACATTGACTGCTTCGAACATTGAGATATGTCGCGAGGTACCTCAATCGCCGTCGGACAAATGATCTAGTTCCATTCATGCATCGACAGACTTCATCGCCAAGCTATCCTTACGGATTCAATAAGCCTGCATAAGTTACTTATACAACTACGTATATTATATTGTTTGATTATTCGAATAACATGAAACGTTTTAGCGTGTCCGTTCTTTCCCAAACTTTTCTGATCGTTATGGGCGCCCCATAAATCACTTTCCTATGCTGAAGAACTAATTAGACGTTTTTTTGGGATTTTTTGAAGCCTCCCTAATAGTGCTACTAGAGGCACCCTGTTTCCCATTTGAATAGTATGGGATAATACGATTAAAATAGGATAATGAGTTTTAGAAACCCGTTACAGGCCAAGTGAACTACTGAAATATCCAAAGATCTCGTTGACCACACAAAATTTCACCCTGAATCCGAATCCGACCTCAGATTTGTAATAAATTGCGTCCTATGTACGCTAAACTACAATTATTTCAAGCACTTACGGTAATTGCTAATTACCTCTCTTGCGCATTATTTTTGGGTCTTCTAACCTAGTGCAATCGATAGTTGATGAAATTCCCTTTTAAATGACCCCTCGCACAAGTGGATTTAGTGCATTTACGTCGAAGATAGAGCTAATGGGCGGAAGATGGGAACAAACTTCAAACCTTGTGCCCATCGAGCCAGGCAGTCATCTTCAAATCTGACATGTTTTCCCATCTTTCTCCAATTATCACTATCTTCGATATGAATGCACCAAATCGACTTGCTCAAGGAGTCATTTTGAAGATTTCATCAGTGATTGATTGCGTTAGCTTATAAGACCCCAAAATCATGCACCACTGAGGTAAACAGCAATTACCGCAAGTACTTGAAATAATTGAAAACTGCATTTGAGAGTACTTAAGACACAGTTCATTGCAAATCTGAGGCCAGATTCGGATTCAGCGTGAAATTATACGTGGGAAATGATATCCTGGGATATTCTAGAAGTTTATTTAGCTCGGAACCGGTCGCTAAGACACTTTGTCCTATTTTAGACGGGCTATCCCACAATCAGTTTTTCGGCACATAAAAAGATCTACGGGAGGCACGAATATTTGAATGGAGTTGGGATGTAAGGAACACCCTAAATGAGCATATAAAAAACAGCCAAAACAAACAACTAAACCCGCGACGCATCACGGAGCACAGGGCAATGCACAACCATGACGGTACAATATCGATCGGTTCAAACTATCTGAAAAACTACTCAGGAATGCAAAAAGTAAGCAACATTATTGGAATCTGGCCGAGCTTCACAACTTGTACATATTGATCCATCCTGGTAGCAGGAATGTCATAAAATGTTAACAAAGTACGACGCCGATACGGGATTGATTTTATATTGCCATCCGCACTGAAACTGCAGGGCGATCCTCCGATATTTGGGATTATTTGACGCAGTAATTCACGATGTACAAACAATGCGCGAATGTCGATCGCAGAAGCGTATCCATGCCTATCAAGCCCGCTGTGCTAATACGCCCCGCTCCAATATTTACGCGCTTGAATATGAGATATGTATTTACACGCCTCCACCCCCTTTTCGTGAATGTGACAATTGAAGCACGAATATCGCTCGTCGCGCAAACGCAAGAGTATTCCCCAGCGACAACGGGCCAACAGAGAGGAAGGCATGCAAGCCTCGCGCGACTTATCTCTCGCAAAAAGGCGCGCGAGCCCGGGAAAAAAAACGTGGCCCACATCCGTGCTCACAAAACGCAATATTTCTCCGCGTCCCACGGTACAAACCCACCAGTCCTCAAAGCGGAATCTGCCGCGCGTACAACTAAACAGAGAAGCGCAGAAAGAGCGCTCGTAATGATGGCGATAAAAGCAAGCGGAATCCGGTACATCGCGGCCCAATTCGCGCGTTTCGGAGCCCATGCATCATCGGAGCCGCGCTCGGCGCAAAACAAGGCGAGCGCAACCCACGCCTCTACACACACCCTCCAAAACGAAGCTTAATCATTGGTGTCGCGCGAGGCCCTCGTGTATACGGCAGAAGCGTATAGGGACCTACGCGGAGGCGCGACTTTGGGGGAATTCGCCCGCATTGAATTCCGCAGAGTCGCGACGCGGTGGTGGTGGTGGTGGTCGTGGCACCGCTGCTGGTAACGGCACCTCGTGCAACAAAACACGTCGAGAAAAGGGGCGAGTCGCACGGGTGTACATGCGGGTACGAAGGCCGACTGACGTACACACATTCGCCGAGCGTGAAGTTACGATAAACGGCTTCAGACGCGCCCGAGCTGCGAGCGCTGCCGAGTTTACGAACGGATAAGGGTCACGAGAGCCGAGAGCGAGAGAGAGAGAGAGAGAGAGAGAGAGAGAAATTGGAGCGATGCACGAATGCGAGAGCCTATGCCTCGGGGCGCGACGTCAGATGCGTGCGGAGAGAGCGAGCTCGAACGATTCGGAAGGGTGAGAAGGTGAGCGAGCTCGAGAGCGCGTTTCGTTTGAGAATTCCGCGAGATTACATATTAGACTAATGAGAATTTTGACAACGTCGGCTCGTAATTTTGCGAGGAGGCGTCTGGCGCGCGATGAGTCTGGCCATGGTAGACGCTCTCGCGAGGTACGAGATGATGGGAACACGCAACGTCTCCGCTGCAATATTGTTCGGCGCAATTTTGGAGCGCGGCGCCTGTGAATAACTGCGGTATCAAGTTTATCCTGACAAACTTACAATCTAGTTATCGTGGGGATCTTATTGAATCAGTTCGCGTTTAAAGTTCCACGAGGTTGTCTCGTGCGAATAAGCCATCGTCTTGGACTGCGTTCACGAGTTTGATGGGCCATTTTCACGTTTTTCGCTGGAACATCTTCGAACATCCTCGTGGTGATAGGATTTTATCCGCTTCGCATTCGATCCGAGATTGTTGAAGTAAATTTCAGATTTTTGAATGTGATGAGATTCAGAATTTTCCATTTTGGCATCGCTGCATGTATCGGAAGCCGATACTTCAGTTCGCAAACTCATGAGTATCATACACGCAGCGTTGTTGAGAATACATCTGGATTAGCTGTTCTGGCACGAGAATCTGGTGTGATCGGAGTGCAAAACGTCTTGAACGTAGCTACTGGGAAGAGGTGTCTAATCCTTACGCCAACGCTACTAGTACCGTATGCCTCAATCATCACCACATTCCTTTGTACTTCGTACAATTCGAAAGACGTGAAGCACAAAGAAGAAAATAAACTTATCGCCTAGCCATGCTACTATTAGATATATCATTTCTTCATTGCGATTCTCTGGAAAAAGAACTGAATAAAAGGTTTTGAATGAAAGTTGACTAGGAGGAGACCACAACTTCGGATCACGGTTTTGGGTGGAACTTGTAGAATTGTTTCCTCTGGGTGCTAGAGGATAACATCTAAAGCCTCAGGATCTCACGCTCAAGCATTTCTCAGATGCAGCTCACAATATTAGTATTGCCCATATCGGCCTATGTTAGAGAGTGATATCTATAGATATGCTGCTAATGCTGACGTCATAGGCTGTAACTAGAAAACGCTTGAGCGTTAGACCTTGCGGCTTTACAAATCATCTTTTGGTACCAAATGGAGACTATCCCCAAAGTTTCAGCCAAATCGGTGACCCGGACTTTGAGCCCCTCCCAGTGAGTCAGGAGATGTATAATAGTCGTTTTCCGTCATCTGTCCTCGGAAAGTACCATTCCCGCACAGTTCTTCGACTTTCTTTACTAGACCAGATGACGGAGAAATAGTGTTCAACCTCACCCGAGTGGTTTCCGCATCGTTGTGATAATTCCAACCCTCGCCTGCGGCTCGGACTGAAAAATATCACTCAATCTACGGAAACCAACTTTGCCGCCCTTGGATCGAAATAGTAGATTACATCACTGAATGCGGAAGGGGAGTTCGGGCCCTAGGACGCGTTGTCGACCGAGCGCAGCGAGGGAGACATGTGCTAAGGGCCTGGACGAGCTCTTTTGCCAGAAGTGATGTGATATTTTCCACCACGAGAGCTGCAAAAAGGGGAGAAACGTCCGGTTTTGAGGTTAGAGTGGTGAAGAAAATTTTTGCATTATTCTAACCTCAAAATCGGACTGTCAACCTCTTGTCGCAGCTCTCGTGATGGAAAATACATTGCGAGTTTGACTGCAAATGTGTGTTTCGGCTCACAAAAGCTTGTCGATCTCGTTTCACCCGGCCGACAACCTGTCCCTGTGCCAAAGCTCACACTGCACATTGCCTAGCAAGGTATACACCATTTGAATACTCGAGAAATTGCTTATGCAATCAGTGTACCGAATTGTGGGTTATTGGTAGATGGATTAAATCAGCTCAACTATCACCATAGCATCAATTGAATGCTTATTATTCTGGTGATCATTGCATAATTAATCTCTGGAATGACTTATGATTGCAAATATGGCTGTATATACTCGATGGAATCAAAAACCATTCATGAAATCAATTTCAACTATGAGAAATGTTATCACAGTCCGCAGAGATATATCTTCCTTGTATTTCATAGCATATATACAGCTTCATATTGAAAGCGGTAAGAGAGGAGGACAAATAATTTGCGCTATTTCCACCTTTCCAATGCAAAAAAGCTGCCTTCAAAAAACAATGCGAATATCTGGATGAAATTTTCATTATCTCGGTTTGTACGGCTCTCTTAGATTCTATGGTTTTATTTGTCTGTAAAACTATCAGCCCCCCATTTATTCTATAATTCCAGTCCAATCCCGAAAAATAGTTTAATTCTAAATGATTACAGTTTGATATTAGAATTTCTCAGTTAGGCTCAGCATCGAGAGAAAGATGAGGAACTAAAGTTTTGTCACCTTTTGGTCTGCTACATTGTCGTACGAGTCTCTCAGTTTCGGAATTTGTGACACATTCCAAAATCCACGAATACAACTCAATCAATCTATCAATGGAAACATTTAAACTGATACGTCTGATATACTCTTGAGCTCTAATTCAGCCAATACGTACCATATTTACGATCAAGGACCAATCTGGGTCATCAAATTTCTTCCGAGAATATGAAAGATAGAATCTGGTATCAAATTAAAGTCCGAAAACAATTTTTCTCAAACTTCGCTCCAGAAATCATGGGGATTTGAGACGAATGAGATCATATCTCCAATGTAGATCATCGGTGGGACCCTTATTCATATTTCAGCGAATAAATTGGCTGGCCAAGAAATATGTCAAGGGTTTTGGATATTGCTTCAACTTTCTCAGCTCTTGAGGATGGCCTACTCGAGGTAATTTCAGAGCTTAACAAGGATTGACGAGACGCATGCAATCTTGTTAATGGAGCTCGTTAATTCTTTCGATACCTGTATCTTTGAGAGAATATTACTTTTCAAGAGCATCACATGGCACGAACAAGTTCTAATTTGAAGTTGAATGTTTCAAACTTTATACTTCCAGTCTTCAAAATATTCTGCGCACGCCGGACCGCTTTGGATCCTTTCCAAGAGAGGATCAACTTTATTGTAGAGATTCCTGAAGGAGCTGGCTCTGCCAGTATTAATTAGTTTCGGAACTATAACAGACGTGAGATCGACAATGAGCGAACTGTACACCATGGCGCGACCTCAAAGAAATGGCGAAAATCGTAAGGTCTCTTGACTTTATCAAGTCCATTGAGCCCGGATAACTTACGTTTCAGAGGAATCAGACTCACGTTATTAGCGTAATTTATGTCATGTATAGTCAAATGAATTACTTCCTTTCAAACAATTATTCAACATCTCTACTTCAATCTGTTGTGAGATTGCAATAGATCGATGCTATGAAATAGGTACTGCAATGTACGATCGAAACTCTTATCCCAAGATACAAGATAATTCGTTCAATGGTATCCCGTGCGTTCCTTTCATTTCAATTTAGGAAGACAGTAATTTACAGGACTAAACTTACGAAATGCCATCGAAATAATTCACTCTCAATCCTCTCGAGAACCTAGACAGTCTTGAGTAGATACTCATAAACCAGTGAAACCCACAATACAGTAGAAACTCATATTAAATTCGTAGATTGAACATAATAAAGATCCAGATTGCAGATTCTACGGCTTCTTGCTGAGGCTTCCTCCCTTTGATGATTACTTTTTGAACATCTGATACAATCTCACCCATCATCGACGAGAACTGCCGAATAGTTTGAGCCACATCAAGTCTCTCAAAAGGCGACTGTCCATCGGTATCGAACAGCATGATTTGAAATGGCATGGGTTGGAGCGCATTCTGCGAGTAATTGAGCCGTTCTTTGCACAGGACAATTCTTATTGACTGAAATCGGATAAGAGTGATTGAGACACCCTTCCATCTGGAGATTTCCAAGTTAAACACACTCTTTATCGCAAACTCATGAAATAGTAGATTACATCACTGAGGCCGGAAGGCGAGTTCGGGCACTAGGACGTGTTGTCGACCGAGCGCAGAGAAGGAGACATGTATTGAGAGCCCAGATGAGCTTTTCCGCCGGAAGTGATATGGTATTTTTCACCACGAGAGCCGCAAAATTGGAGGAATGTCCGATTTTGAGGTTAGAGTAGTGACAATTTTTTTTTCCAAATTCGAGATTACTCGGTCGGTTTGGCGCTCATCCGAAAAGATGAGTTGGGTTACACAAAAAAATATTGAAGGGAACAAAAATCGTGGTGGAAGCCGCTCAGTGTTACGAAATTGTCCATACTCTCTTTGAGTGTGTCATCTCTCCTCCGTCCGGCTTTTCCTTACGACCATTATTACTAATGCCTTTCAACTTATTATGCCGTATAAATAACTCGAGTTCGAAGTCCCTCAAAGTACAAACTCTGATCGAATCTATCATCCTCCACAGTTTGGTTGATGTGAACAGGAGAGAAAATCTTGAATTCCTTATCAATTAATCGTTCTGGTATCGCGTATAATCCAAATCTCACGAGCAGGATTTTCCAGCAGCCTGACTCATGATTACAATCCAAGCCTGACACATTACCGCACCGGGAGACGTGACTTCCGATCCTTGCTTTCTGACAATGCTCTTTGTAATAACTGGCTTGACAAGTCTCTTAGCGGAGCAGACCCTAGAGCACAAAAGGCGTCAGAGAGGAGAGGATTCGCATGAGATGTGAATTCGTTCAATTTCTCGAGGTCGTGGGAGATGAGGTGCATGGAGTAATCCGAATTCCATTCAGGCATTTCCGCATTATCACCAACAGACAAAAGTCAAGTACACTCTCGCATCTCCGTTCTACCTTCCGTGGTGTCGTATTCCATTAGAACCCATCCTCATTTTCGATTCTACGCGTGCAAACACTCACTACTTCTGTCTGGATGCATTTCAGCCCGAGAAAAGTTGATGCGAACTATTCACCTTCGTTATCAATCACCTAGCTATTTTCTACCTTGTTC
The DNA here is from genome assembly GCA_030522705.1 of Eretmocerus eremicus. Taxonomy (NCBI): domain Eukaryota; kingdom Metazoa; phylum Arthropoda; class Insecta; order Hymenoptera; family Aphelinidae; genus Eretmocerus; species Eretmocerus eremicus. The sequence continues at coordinate 16,742 of JAPYYZ010001823.1, read as the reverse complement.
TGATGGATTTTCAGATACTCGTCCTGATGCCGTTTCGAGCGGAAAATTACAAGAACCTTCCAAAAAAAAGTTCGGAAGCCTCTGTCTAGCTTGCCTTCGAAAAATTGTTCACATCTATCAAAAAATGTCACTACTCAGATGTATCCTAATCACTCACTGTTGAGTAGATTTTACCCAATGGGTGACAGAAAATACTCACTGGAACTGTTCCTGAATTGCTCGGGCAAATTTTCATTCGAACTTGAATGCATTGGTGTCATAGCACTCTTCACAACACCGTGCACACAGTCAGAATGAAACGGATCCAACAGAAATATTGCGGTCGAGGTGCTCCTCCGGCATGCAATAAGTATTCAAGCATCAAAACACGCATATTTCATGCTGAAGTGAGACCAAGTGCGGTTGAAGCACGAAAAATAAAGCTCCCTGCAGCTCGATGAAAATCGCGCGAGAGTTTGGAAACAAATTCTCCAAATGAAACACGCATTTACCGCAGCCAGCGGAGCTCGAGAGAGCTCACGGATTTTTGACTCTCAGGATCCCTTGAAACGCTCGCTCTTATCCTCTGATGAATCCTTGAAGTATCGCATCGTGATACGAGTGCGAAGGAAAGTTAGAGGGAGAATACAAGCGGGAAATATGACTGCTGGTAAATTGAATTCCAATAAAAATTATTGAGGCTCTCTCTACTTATACCTGCTGTAAAATTTCCTTTAGAAAAGGTCAAAGTACTCTATCAACATATATCAACTAGTTCTGGTCTGAACAACCAGTAATCATCTTCGTGGTGTGACTTTGCTGATTGAATCTCATTCTGCCACTCTCATATCGAATGTTCAGATCATGAAAAACCATAGATATTGAATTGTACGTGAAACAAATCATATTTATAACGATCCAAGGTAGAACTAGCGCGAATGCAATCATCTCGATTGCAGTATTTAATTTCCTTCCCTCGCGATCGGATTTCAATCAGCTCATCATAACTAGAATATCAGCTTATCGTGACCAAACTTGAGGTTTTCTAATTACTTGTGCCAGTTAAAATCCGTCACATGAAACAGCAGCAAATAATATCTGATTTTGTCAGTGTTCGGATTTTGAGCAATTCATCGCATTTTAAGAAAATGCTCCTTATGAAGAGATATGATTTTTTCTATTAAATCTGGAGTTGTAGGATGATGATATTCATCTCATAAGACTGATGGCAATCGCTTAAAGATTTCTATCATCTAGTCATAAAATTATCTTCGGAGGCTGAAAATCAGCTAACATGGATTTATTATCTGCGAATAGTACTGAACTCCCGCAGAAATTGCCATTTTTATCAGAGATGATTTCGCCCCTGATAACTGGCAATTACAGCGAGTATACGCTGATTTTCGATTGCGCCAACTATTTCCTGCAAAGAGAGTACTTTCTAGCCAGTGTAGTACCCATGCCCAGGATGTAATAGGCTGATGGCAATTTCGGGACGGTGTCTATCCGCCTAGCCTGATAGCCATAGATCAGCCTGCAGAACTCGTTGCTTGACAGAGTCTATTGGGCGAGAAATCGACTTGCCTATTGGGCTAGGCGAATGGACTTAGCCTCGCTGAAAGTCCAGGCTGGTAGAATCTTGCCCCGTCTTTCAGCTGTCGGTCTGAGTCTTCTCTCACAATCGGACTCATCGACGCAAGTTAACTGTACGCCCAATGGTCCGATTGCAACATGAGACATCGACTCCATGGAGTTGTAATGTCCGCCGAATGTACATAATACTATTAAGAAAACCTTTCGTTATCTACATTCACGGGCTTCTATGCAACGAGATTGATAGTTAAACGGCTAGGTTCTGAAACGGTCCAACTTGATTTAAACCGTTCTATTTTTCATTATTCGAAACAAGTCTTATCACGATCGCAGAATCAAAAGATCAAACTTTCACTCCTCATAATTGTTTATACTCCCTAAAAGTCTTCAAACATCTCGAACTCGTAGCACCGGGCCTGCTGATGATCGATGGAGAACTAAAACTACAGCTCGGGATTCAATTGTTGTCTGACCGCCGATCAGAAATCGAAGCCTACATCCACGAGTGTTTCCACTCGTATCGGTATGCTTTCGCGAACTGGTGACATCCTTAATTAGAGCAAATTGAATTGCATCGCGAACGATCACGGATCAATAGCCGAACCAATCCGTATCTCTCAGTTTCTCTCGATCTTCGTACACTTGTGTCCCCCCTTATCCATTTTCTCCTCGCTCTCTCGAGTCCTCCGCTCAGCTTTTGCTCCACTCGCGTATTCCACAGAGTTTGTCTGCCGCAGCTTGGCGGTCTTGCTTCTCTACATAGTTGACTCGAGAGACAGAGGGAGAACCCGTTGTATTGTTTGACTTATCACAATGTCGGGGCAAAACTTGGGGCCAGGGAGGGAGTATTGAACTTAACCACTCGCGAGCTGCTCCCGATCTAGCCCTCTGTAGACGAGCGTCCAAATCTCCCTCTATCTGTTTTTTCTTTCACGGAGGAAGAGAGTGAGGAGTCGAGAAGAGGGGATTGGAGAAGAGAGGAGGGAAACAATGGGCGCGGAGGTGAAAAAGATGAGCAAAAGGCGATCCGCAAAGAGGAGAAGCGGGTCGTGCCAGGGCGAATCTTTCGGCTCTTGCTAGAAAGACAGAGAGGGAGAGAGAGAGAGAGAGAGAGAGAGAGAGAGACCGTAGCCGCAAGAGGGTATATAGGTAGTGATTACTCGGCACGCTACAAGTAATCACGGCGTGTCTTTGATGCCGGCGGAATTTCGTCTCTCCCTTGTTTCGCGAAACTGAAATTCTGACTCGCAGAGAGTGAGAGAGAGAGAGAGCCTCCTTTATCAGCGCGCTTTGCGAGTCCATCTACGTTATGACGCTCCATGCAGCCGTGAGTATGCTTTGACGGAGGATATCGGTTATTGATTAATATCTCGTCTTTTTCAAAGGGAAATGAAAAGATTTTCGCTCGTACTTTCTGCATTTAATTGGATGGAGATCTCTGATGATTTCAGTCGATTGAATTAATGGGTTTCCTCTAAAATGAAGTCCCTTTTGAAGTTCATCACTCCGTCAATGAAATTCAAGGTACTACACTCAATCTATTATACTACAACGCAAAGAGTCCAAGCGAGAAATTCGGCCGAATTGGGTGTCTTTCTCTGAGCACGCCGGTAATGGGTGAGGATATTTTCTTGTTCTTGACTGTGATTTGTAATGCTACAACACCGCCATATGAAGTATTCCGGATCCATTTCTAAACATGGGCACCCTAATTACAGGAAAAGTTCACTTGTTTACGATGACGCATAAAATCTGGCTCATATTTCTGAGAGAAAAGACATCATACGATACAGTTATTTACAATTAACTAGACTTTGCTGATAAGCACTTGTATTCCTCGATTAAAGGTGAACTACAGAATGATTTGAAATTGAATTTTACAACAAGCTCCGAATCTCACTCTTATTTTTTGCGAGAAATGAGATGAATTATAGTCAAAAGATATTCCAATTGATACATCCGAATATAATGAATGATGATCAATCTGAATTCATATATTAACAATTAGAGTCCTCCTAGCTAGTCCTTTCCTAATCACACGAAAAGATTAAATAGTAAGTTGCTATGGCCAGCATAGTACGATTCACCTACTTTCAAAATCTAGTTCTAACATATAATTGAACGAAACGGCATCAAAAGTGCTTGCAAAAAAAATCGCAACATTCTTTTTGTTTTCTCCTAGTCCAATATCACTTTTATTCTCACTTTCAGTAACTTTATAAGAAAAGATGAAAAGGCAGAGTACTATGCAAACCTTCTAAAAGGATAAGTTACTCATCAAGGCAATTTTAATCGCTAATTCTCCGCTCCTCACTACACTCGGAAAAATTTCAACTCTTTTGAGAGCAGAAGAAGTTGAGAAAGTATGCACATTTTTGAAAATTCTTTGTTATGATCAATCGTTCGTAGCTCTCTCTCTCTCTCTCTCTCTCTCTCTCTCTCTCTCTCTCTCTCTCTCTCTCTCTCTCTCTCTCTCCCTCTCTCTCTCACTCTTTTCCAAAAAAGAGACAATTCTCCAAGAATGATATGAGAGTGAGAGAAGAATGCATTTTTTAAATACTTTTTCTGATTACGACTCATCTACAATAATCTAAAGAGACATGATTGATAGGAATTATTTGCTCTTTGCGATGCATTTCTCAGATTTTACCTACTCTACTTTTACAGAAGACTCTACGTAGCGAGTAGGGTTGGATCAATCAGCAAGGTGCATCCAAAATTGTTGCATGTTACCGCCAGTGGATTCCAATTCATATTTCTCAAATCATCGACGAAGAATGAAATTATCCAATAGGTGATACATTTTTCCCAAAAAAATTCGTTTCGAGTCAAAAAGGAGCCTCTCGAAGTGGAACCCTCTTCCTCACTGACAACATCAAATTCCACTCTCTGTATGCGAACTCATTCCCACGAGCTTCAAACCTACTGGAGAATTCGAATTTCCCTTTCCAGACAGCTTTTATCCGAAGCATATAATGTAGAAATTTTGTAAGGCATCCATATGATTGTAATTAAATATGACTCATGTCTCAATTTTTCCTTCATGTGATACTCGCTCATTTGTCGAGTCTCCAGAAAAAAATTGTATTTCATCATATCGCATTGAAGCCTAGTATGTCTAGATTTCACCAAGAGGAAATTGGTATTTGAGATGAATAAATGAGAACTAGATTATCCAGTAATTCTTCGCATCTGTAGAAAAATACTTGTACTCATCAAATCTCCATATTTTCCTGCGCAATTTCACTCATTTTGGAACTTGTTGCAAGAATTTCGGCATAAGTGAGGGCGCGCTTGATTTTGATCAATGAAGGCCGAGCTCTTTCAATTGTACAAAGAACTTTTTGATTTGCAGAAACGATATATATTCCTTCGAAACGAGTGAGATATTCTATTGCCTGTACCTCTTACATATCGCAATATTCTTGAATGTATCTCATTTGATGGCTCATTCCGAGGCCCTTAAATATGTTGGGCGGAATTATTTCAGTTTCACGAAGGCAAAATTTTCATGCCACGTCAATCTGACAAAGTCATCAAAAATGTAGGTCATATCAGTTTTTTAACATTTTCCCTATGAATCTGCGATGCAGAGCAGCTATAGCACGCTCAATTTTGAGATTTGAAGGGTGGGCCCGAGAGGTTACATGCACCGCATATGATACGAAAAATAGCCTCGCAGCAGATATTGGGTTATTTCAAAGCGTTGGTTGCGTAGTGCTATGCATGAGTTGTACAATACTTTGGTGGAGTATGAGAGAAGAAGTGTGATCGAAGCAACAAAGTATTCTCTGAATGCCTTAAAAAATCCAAAATTTCGTGATCCAATACTAAATTTCTGATACAAATGAAACAAAAGACTAGAGGGCATTGAAGCCATTATCAATGCTCAATCTTCATCGAAGATATCCGATGAAACTCCTTCCGTGCAAACATATTCATTCGCCCAAATGTTCGCATAAAAATAGACTTATGGTATCACTTTATCCGTTGAAAGCTAGAGGAGGAGTCCCGGAGGTGGTGGAAAGTATCAAATTAAGGCAACGAGTTCGTATGTGCCTCGATAAATCTCCATTCCAGATCCATGGAGATGATCTAGTTGAGGAAATGAATAAGCATATTCACCCGGACACACTCTCAGCCAAAACAAAATTCCTACAAATCTTGACGATGGGACGTAGGCAAGCTTGTTTATTTTTGTGTGAACGAAAATATACTTACATAAGACGAGAATCTGAAGTGACGAAAAGTTTCGAGTTCAGAAATATCTCCGCGCGTGTAATAAAACATGTAAGACTTGTCAGTATATATTGTATCAACGGTTGCAACTGTGCCATGGGTAGTGTAAGACGAACTAAAGTAAATTCAAATTTCAAAAACGCTAGTTTCTTGGGTTGTTGCCGAATGTTGGTTGTAGGATCGGAAATTGTTACACTTGGGCTGGTACTCGCCCATAGCACTCAATCCAATATTTTCATAGATGAACGCTAAAATTCATAAAAAGGATATCGATCTACCCCTGATAATCTCTCATTGAGATGGAGTCAGAGATTGAATGATCTCACGCAGTTCTTCGAAAAATTCCAGCATCGATCCTCATAGTTTACCGCTCGATAAAAGAATCCTTGAAAACGTGATTCAATTGATCACGGTGTAACATGATGTCAAGTTTCTTGAAGCAACGTCATTTCTGATTGAATAAGCACGATTTGCCTTCTTCACCAATTAATGACAATCATCATCTTAATTACAATATTGACATTCCTTGCTACCCAGAAGATTTATCCATATTTCCCTCGCTCTCACCTCTCGAAAAAAGATGCAAAGGATTTGCAAATGCTGCTCGTACCTCGTGAAAGAACCAAGTTGGCCTCAAAGAAATCCATCTCGCAGAAGAAGTAAGAAAAAGGAGACGTCAGCAACTGAACTTTGTCCGGCTGAAATTCTTCTACAACTTGGAGAATAAAGAAGAAAATAGAGAGGAAACAATGAGAGTTGGAAGATTCTTGTCGTCAAAAAGTTACACCTTGCATATAGATTCAATGCCTGCAATGAGAGGAGAATTCTTAATGCACTCATCCTACCCGTCTGTGATTTATTTTGAAACTCTCTGGTATCTCAAACTTTTGGTCGAAATCGATCATCCTTTGGGAATAATTGAATCGAGAAAGTAGGCGTGAAATCTAAAATCGGAGAGCGAAATTGTTCGACAAAAGTAACCATTAAAATATCAATATACAAAGTGAGAGCAAAAAGCTGATTAGCCAAAGCCGTCTTTCGTATGTATAACGGATTTCCGATCACGCGAGCTCAACACCAAATTTTCTCTCATCTCATTTGGAAGTTCAGTAGAACTCTGGTAATTGAAAGGGTTTCCATTAAAATATCCAAGTTGATCATACACTTCAAAAAATTCCGACTTTTCATCACTCACTTGCAAAACAGATTTGTAGTCTATTGTTTTTTTTTCGCGAATCCTTGCGATCCTGACATTTTTTCTCCTAATAATCAACAGCTAGCTTCAAATTTGTAAACTGTTCTACTCTAACTCGTTCTGACAGATTTTACTGTGACAGTGAGTAACTCCGTTGTTACATGGACGAGGCGAGGGGAGGAGAGAAAGGAAAAACCAAGCCTGTGATGAGCATAAGTCACAAGAAGCCTTTCTGTATCTTTGCGGCCTGTGTTCTCTTTCTTACCCTACAATTTTCCCTCGTTCTATCCTGTTTTTGCACTCTTTCACTTGCATCTGCCTTAGTCATTCGGGAAGAACTTTTGTACGCTTATGCTTGCGCATGCAATCAAGTGCTGCCATGATGAACATTCCCAAGTACATCATGACAAAACTCCTAGTTGTAAGGTGAATCGGGCAGACTGAACAAATTCTGAGTAATTGATAAAAAGCTGAATATAAAGTAGAAGATCAGAATAAAATTAAAGTTTTTCAATTGTAGTCTTGATTGAAACTCATCATAACGAGAATTGAATTCCACGATCTATCATTAGAATGACTATGCGAGCGATCCTCATTATACGCGGTTTTCGACACACGGACCCGCATTCACGCAAATTCAGAAATGTGATTTACGTATTTGTTATACGTGAAAGACCAAGGCACTTTTGGAATTACTGAAGTTTATTATATTGAACCTCGAGGTTTCTAATTTTTAATGGATTCTTACTATTGGCCTGAGAAATATCTTCAAATTTCAGCTCTCGATTCATTCATGGAGTCTGTAATAGAATGAATCACTTTTTTATTCAATACAAAGCTCTCTTCTGATGTTTCAAGAATTCCTCATGGCTAAAATTTTAAACGAAATAAATTCAAATTGACTGCGTGTTAGATTAACGTTTGACAACATCACCAAATTCGAGAAGTTCGATGAAGAGTCAATTTTGAAGTGTCTGTGACGTATGAGAGGGGAATAGTATTGAATACTGCATCGAGAGAAGTCAATATTTCAAA